>JAHLSL010000154.1:193755-210312 GCA_025920805.1 Petroica traversi | reverse complement strand
ATGGAATGGAATGGAATGGAATGGAATGGAATGGAATGGAATGGAATAGAATGGAATGGAAGGGAATGGAATGGAAGGGAATGGAAGGGAATGGAATGGAATGGAAGGGAATGGAATGAGGCATGAGGAACTCCACATGGGTGCTGTTCAGGTATCTCCTGCACACATGACCATGAGGAGCCTGGGACAAGGCAGCTCCACATTTTAATTCATGTGCAATAACACAACCTCTAAACCAGTTGCCATTTACAGATGTTCTGGTTCTATGCAAATAATGAGCTTACACACACATGCAGGAAATAAATATATTTAACAGGCTCCAGAACCATGGATAATAGCACTTACTGACTCACAGCCTTACTTGGAAAATTTCAGAGGCAAAAAAAAATTAAGCATTAAATGTAGTACGTAGTATTTTACCTATTTCACAGCATCATTAACAAGCTTCATGTCTATAATGATCAACAGTGGGACTTTTTACATGGCTTTTCTGTGCTGTCTTTGCCAAAACATTTTGTGAAGATAGCTGTCAAAGTAGAGTTTGAACTACAGTCTTAAAAACAGTGTTAAAATGGGGCAAAAGTTTAACAATTCTTTTAAAAAAACCAAACAAAAAACCAACAAAGAACAAGACACAATTCCCTCTTAAAACCTATGAATACTTGAAAATATAGAAAATTCCTGTGTCAGTACCTAATGCTTCAACCTATTCCTGTGAATAGACTGACACTCCCATACAAGTGCAGACACAAAGCCCATATGAATCCTGAATAGGTGCACTCATTCAATCAGCAGCTCTATGCAATTAATGTTCAGATGTTATGGAAATACAGAAGAAACTTAATTTGTGACCATGTGTTAATGGGAAACTGGGCACACCAAACAAATTTACATAGAAGCAGGTGAAGTATAAGTGCATATATTTGAAAATCAGATTCAAAGCCTGATACAAAGGGTAATAAATCCTGACTTCTCCCTGTCTGTCAGAAACCTTTCACAGACATGTCACCCACTTCTAAAAGGGTAAACTAAAAAGCCCCAAACAACAATGCTCTTTTGTTTAGCTGCAGCATGCCTGGAGTACCTTCATGGATTGGAACATTTGAATCCCCAGCTGATTATTCTGTATTCGATCTCATTATTATTGACAACTGTCCCTCAGGCCACCAGACCATGGATCTGTTCTGCCAAATGCAGGGTGATGCTCTAAAATAGGCAGAGCAGGGATGGTGAAGGAGGAATCCAGGCATGGGCTTGAGGGACAAGAAGGGTGGGAAGAGAAGAAACTTTATTTAGAGTAATTTCCATATCCAAATGAAGCCAAATACATACCCATGTATTTCTCTGTGTGGGATTTTAGTAACAGCAAATACTCTGCACAGATCCTGCCCTCTAATTAAACTGCAAGTTACCTACTTTTTGATGAGACAAGAACTGGGTTTGGATTTTGGTGAGTTCTCTGTGTTGTCCAAGACACAGGTTCAGCAAGACCACTGTGCTTCTTCCCCTCATTCACCCACAGAAATGGTACTGAATTTACCCCTGACTTCAGCTTCCTCCACAGTGACAGGTGAACAGTGCTGGGACAACAGAGGTGAGACTGATGGCTCAGATTAATTTCAATATTGCGACTCTGGGCCCAAGTTCTATCTGCATATGGTGTCAAAACAATTCATTGTAGTAAGAAGAGGGGCAGCCTGAACCAGATGGGCTGAAAATAGCAGGAGCTGAAGAGAAGGTATTTTGGCAGAAAAAGAACACAAGTGTGATCCTCATCTACAACTACATTTCACCATCACAGGCTGAGATACGAGTCCAGTGCTGTTCCAAAACCATAATTAAAATCAGATTTCAGGAGGAAGCATCATAAGTTGCTTATTATTTCTGGAATCTCTAGGTACTAAAAATGTCCCCAGACTACTCGTCAGTACAAAGCTGCTGGAGGAAGCCCCCTCCTCTTTTTCCTAATTCTTTCCAGGTCAGCAATAAGTTCTTCAGGCTTCTGAAGGCACTTACAAACTCAGACAAAAGCATCAGTGCAAAGGTTTCACCTTTTTCCGACAGCAGTGAGAGGTTACACAAACAGAAGTCCAAGTGCCACCCCTCTGATGGTTTCTGTGGCTGCAAAGCTCACAGTCACAAAGGGGAAGGATGTCCACGGAGATTTCTACCTACACCCATGCAGAAAACCATACTTCCCCCTAGCTGCTGGTTTAGTTTTGCTCATCTCCTGGCATCTTCTCAATTCCTACAGCCAGGCAGCACCAAGAGTTCCCAAAAACCAGTCCCAGGGCAGGAGCTGTGCCTGTGGTCAGCATGACTGTCCTGCAGTTCTGAGCTATGGCCTGATCACCTCCCTCAGTAGAAGGACCATCAGCCAAGAGTATTTTTTGAAACTTACATTTATTTTCTTTAAGATTAGCACCCAAGAACTGCTGAACTCTCCTCAGCAGCTCGTAGACATCCACAGAAAAATGAGGGAAGGCCACGAACTGCAGGAGCTGGAGCAGGCAATCCCATCCCATCTGGAGGAGACAGAGGGGCTCAGGGTGTTACAAAGGCTGTAAGAAACTCCTGCCCCCACAGCTGAGCTTACAGGGATGCAGGCACATCTCTTTCAGCACACATCTGGACTGCATTTGCATTATTTCCAACTCTTCTTCCCCTGATGGACACAAGCCTGGAGCTGGCAAGGGGGTCCTCTGCTGGTGCAAGTGCTGCCAGCTCAGCTGACTGTGAGACAGGAGCCAGGGGCTGGAAAAGACACAATTTGCCCCAAATAGCAATGGTAGCATCCCTGAAATTATTTTTGATGGAAGGTTAAAAAATCCCCTCATACAGTTTCTATGTCTGAGGTAAGGCCCAGAGCATTCAAAAGAAATCAGCAATCATGGCAGAATGCTGAAGGATGGCAATCTACCAACTCTGAAATTAAATTTTAACTTTTCACACAAATCCTTTCAGGCTGTGTATTTATATATTTAGTAATAAAAACCATATTCATGACCACTGTCAGCTGTAAAAGTTCTTTCGTAATAACAACACCACTAATGGGAACTGGAAAAACACTGTGTGGATCAGTAGCTTCATTGCTGATGACTTTAGTAAAATTATTCTTTTTTTTTTCTTACAAAAAAAAATTAGATAAAACTCCCAAAGAGTTCTACAGAGAGACTGAGGATGTATCTGATAGAAAAAGCATCCACATTCAGAGGTGAGATTCTGAATCAAAGTGGCTACATGATGGCCTGAGCGAGTGGGTGGCATCCCTGCCCATGGCAGAGGGCTTGGAATTAGGCAGTCTTTAAGGTCCCTCCCAGCACAAACCATTCTGGGATTCTGTAATACATCATGACCCCCTAATTAGTGTCGTTTTGAGGCTGCGGTTTTTAAGGACTCAAAGCAAAATATTTTTAAATGCAACTACAACGTTCAATTATAGATTGGATTAGGCTCAAGGAAAGATTTCTTTCCAATTAAAAGGAAAAAAATAGCTGTAACACTGGCAGAATGGACATACTGCCAGACCTCTGTTTCTTTCATGTATTTCTGATTCAGCATCAGTCAGAAGCTTTACTTGACACAAGCAATCCACTTTTGATATTCTCTTTTACAGGTACGTGTGGCTGAATATTATGAAAAGCCCAAGAACCTGCTGATTGAAGCTTAAACTTACAAAGTACCAGAATGATATTAAACTAAACAATATGTGTCAATAAGCTAAAATGGTACTATTTTAATGAAGAAAATGTTGAGAAAGATCTTAACAGATATTAATTTATTCTCTATGGCCTCTAAACTGCCACCAGCTCTGGCTTTGCCACCAGATACACTTGCTCAGAAGTGTATTTGGTGTAAATAAACACAGACTAGGATAAAATGCTGCCTGCTTTGTCAATTAATTTCTCTCCTAAAGCAGAAACAGATGAAGCACGGAGCCCTGACGGCTGTGCATCATTGTATAAAAGCATAAATAACACTGTATTTTACCCAAAGTGGAGGCTCTTTGCTCCCCACGCTCCTCAAGAACCCAAGCTGAAGATGTTCTGTCTCCCCTGCCAGACCCAAGTGCTTTAAAACTATCACAAACAAACAGAGCTGATTTAAAAGAATCATTTCATCCTGGAAGGGACACATCTCTCTTCTTTATGCTTGAGTAAATCAAAATTGGCTTGATTGATTTTGCTGATGGTTTCCACAAAGATGCCATGTGGATGCTACGGCGATGCAAGAATTTCAACTCAGCCAAGGAGGAGGAGAGATCAAGAATCCCACCCTCAGCATTGAGCCTTCTCCTACACCTACACATCTCTTGCTCTCATTTTGACCAGTTTATCTCCCTGCAAATGACACCATGATCTGCTTTTTCATGGTTTCATGAGCCTGCCCTGAGGTCTGAGCCCAGCTCTGGGATAATATAGCTCAGTGCACCGTGGGGAGACCCGCAGTTCAGACAAAAATAAAACTTTTATGCTGCCCTTTGTTATTAAGCAGACACTCCAATTGGGCCTCATCACTTCACTTGGAAGTAAAGAATTACAAATGAAAAGGACCTCTGCTTTCAAAATGTTTATGCTCTTATTACACTTGACATCCACATCAGAATGTTAATCATAACAACCCTGAGCAACCCTGTGGAGCGTCAACACACTTGTGGTGCACGGCTTTGTTAGGCAGGAGTGAAAGGGTGACTAATAATATTCACAGCTTCCCTGCAGTCATGAAAATGTAAATATTTTTTTAAAGTGCTTACAAGACAAACCTACAGTAAATCTGAAAAATGTCCCCCATAATATTTAAACTAAATCCTCCTCTTTAACCTAACCTTAGAGCGTGGCAGTTAAGTGATCCATTCATTCTACTTCAAAATCTCAGCTCTCTCTTTGTTTAACAGCCAGACACCACCTGACTAACAGAATGGATAACCTGGCCTCTCCAGGAACATTTTTCTGTGATTTAGAATGATTACATCTAACATGTGCTTCTGCTGAGCCCTCAGCCAACACTTGGAAACCAGTGGGTAAAGAAGTCTTGGGCCAGATCTCAATCCCACTCAAACAGAGAAAACTGACATTCTAGAGTATTTATCAACTTGCTCTTCAAAAACCAAAAGAGAGAAGATATTCCAGTCATCTCAGCACAGGAACTCTGCTTCTAAATGCATTTACAGGAACAATGGAAATGAAGGAATGAAGTTCTTCCCTAGAGCCAAAGAGAGCAGGACAAGAAGCAAAGGCCTGCCATGGGAAGAGGATCAGTCTCCAGAACAACCAGCCAGTGGAAGAGCAGTGGAGCCGACTGAGCCTGACAAATTCCCCGTTCACACAGATCCTTTCTGCCCATCTGCAGATTCCCCTGCACCATCCAAACCCATCTGACACCCCAGCATGGGAATACCCTACAGAGAACTCTTAGCTGCCAAGACTCAGAGCTGCAGAGGATGAGGATGTCTGTATTTTGGGGTTCCTGTTTTATTCTCTAGGTGGATTATCTGCAGTTACCATCTGGAGTTACGAGGTTTTTTAGTTGAAAAACAAAACAAAAAAACCTTCATATACCATCAAAGTGCGTGAATAGAACATAATTATTGTCACACAGGCAGCAATAGGAGTCACTGGGGCTCCTTTCCAGCATGATTTATAATTTTATATTCCTTGTGATTTTACGTCCCTAGAAAAAAGAACTGAATAAAACGTATCAAAGCAGTTCTCCACGTATCTCAGCCTCAGGAATGCAGCTTTTCTAGTCACAGAGAGCAGAGAGCAAGCATCTGTGCCTGCACAGCTAATTAAAGTGCAAGAAAAACCTCCTTTACATCTGACTTGCGAAGCTGATAACGTGTAAGTTATAACTTGTATGAGACATGATAAACTCTGTCCTTCACAGAGAGAAATGCACTTCTGACATGACCCACTGTAAACAGATCTCAGGGCATAGCAGCTTCTAATCAGAGGCAGCTCCATAATGGACTTGTTGAGCAGTGACATTTCCTACACCACTTGGCACAGGGTGAATGATGATGCTGCTGTGGTTAAACCAGATAAGGTTCAATACTAATACAGGGAACAAAGTGTTGGGGTTTTGACTGCATTAAGCCAGAATTTGCAAACATGAACCTGAAATGTTTGACATGGAAGAAGAGCCATCAGAAGAACACTGCCCCCAAGACGGGGAAAGAATCTTGGGCTTTGAGCTCAAATATTGTTTGTTTGTAAAACTCACTCTAACATCACCTTTGGAGAAAATGACTCGTCTGCAGTGAATGAAAGAAGAAAAGAGGCCATTGCTGCAGTCAGTGTCCCAGAGGACACAAGGATGGCAGCATCTGCACAGTGCCTGGGCTCCCCCAGCTCTGCCCCCCGGCGAGGAGCTGACAGGGCAGGATAAGACAACTCCATCAGGAGCCCCTATCACTGCTCTGCAGCCCCTCCACGAGCAGATGCAGCAGCTCTTCAGCCAAATGCACCGTGACTCCTGCTCTGAACTGAGCATTTGGGATGTCTGCTAACGCGGGGGAAGGCACAACACACACTCCCATTTATCAGCTGCCCCTCGAGCAATTAGAGATTCAGATAAATAATTTGGGGGTGAAGACCCAAAGGCTGAGCTGAAAAGCAGCAAGGCATGAGGGGTCAAGTGTTTCTGCGGGATTTGTATTTACAGAGCTGCCTGCAAAGGAATGTCTGTGCAGAGCTGTGGCAGAGTGAGGCCTGGACAGAAGTGAGCTGGGGAACCAGCAATTGCTTCATTTCAAATGAAACAAATTTAAATGTGGAGTTAATAAAACAACCCTCTTTATTGCCCTAAGAAACAAAACATATATGTAGTTAGAGCCATATATTGTCCTCCTAACACACATTTTTATCTGAGGATAATGTGCAGTATCACCATTTTTCTGTGCATTCTACAAAAGGCCTCTAAACCTTAGAACCATTTAATCAACATCCCATGCAGGCAGTGAATAGATAATTGAAATATAAGTACTGTCATCCATATCCCCTTTGGGAGAGAGGCACAGTAAGCGTTGTATCATTGCATTAGACCATCCTTTGATGTGGGTTTTATCCTCATTAAACTATGTTTTAGCCCCAAGGTTTCTCCCCCCACACTTCTCTGACATGGCCATGTCAGAAAAAATAAAAAAATACCCTGCTGTTCAAAAGGCAAGAAGTACATTTTTACAAGCAAGCGTACATGTCAAAAATAAAAAGTTGCCTTTTTAATTTCTTGTTTACCAAACACAGTCAGTGACAGCTCCTGGAAAACACAGGGTGGAAAAAAAAAGGAAGGCAGGAAGGTGGTGGTGGGGAAGGAATGCATTTACTTGTTTTCAAAAAATAAAGCCTGAATACAAGCAGGATAAGAAATTCTTGAAAAGCCTGCCATGATGGTGTCTGCTTTGAATTGTGCCCTGTTTAAACAAGAGGAAAGCCTCCCACTGAAAAAAGAAACAATTTTATCATTCAAAAAGATCTCAGGGCAGTCCCTTTAAAATGAGGTATTTTCTAAACAAAGCATCAGAATGTTCCCCTGCAGGGAATGAGCATCTGATCTCTTAAAAATTATTATTCTTGAAGAACTGTAGATTTATGAAGTTTTTGTTTTATTTGTTTTAACTTAAGTAGAATGAAACCTGTCTGAAATGACCACCCAAGGGAGCAGAGCCACCAGCTAAGCAGGGCTAAGCTCTAAAGGAGACCCAAAGTTGTACCAAGACCCTTGGGAGGTTTTAAACCTCTGGCTTAAGCAGAGCTAGCAAAACCCTTAATGCAGGTCTCAGTGTAAGCCCAGCACATGGATTTCCCCTCACTTACATCCATGCAGCTCCAATAACATCATTAGAAATGTTCCTGATTTACATTTGTGTTAACAAGCAAAGAATCAAGCTAATTACCCTCAGTTATCCACAGTGATTGCAGGAGGAATTTTGTTTTAAATGCACACATTTTTTTCAGCATGGACTGGTTTTGTTACACTTGTAATAGTAGCCTGCTGCAGGCAACAGAGTGGAAAAACTCAGCTTTACACAGAACTTGTCTAGAGTCACAATAAATAAAATTTCACATGTTGCAGCTTTCTATTAGTTCATGAACATCCAACTTCCATATCTGCAATTGTAACTACAATTCACATTGTACAGCATAAGAGCCCTTTCTGGTCTGACTCTTCAAGAGTCTGGCTTTTAGTTTGAGGTGAGCCAAGTCACCGCTCCACTCAGAAATGTCAGTAAGTAAAACTGTCACTGCCTCCATTAACTGCAGTAACCATCAGCTATGAACACGTGCAGTGGAAAGCTCACAGACAGAACAGAGCTCCTTGGGCACTGCTAAGGGAAGAGGTGAATGGGATTCTTGGGAAAACTCTTCACGAAACAACACAAAGATTTATTTCTTTTGAAGCATTCAAGGCATCAGCTGTGTTGTGCCACCTTCCACCATTTTAATAGACTTAAACTTCTTAAATGTGTATAGAAAATTACCTTGAGTACAAATAATCTGTGTAAGGAGAGCATCAATGAATTCCACAGTAAGTTAGTCTTTTCACAGAATCCCAGAATGGTTTGGATTGGAAGGGACCCTAAAGCTCATCTCTTTCCACCCTGGCAGGGGCACCTTCCACTACCCCAGGCTGCTCCAAGCCCCATCCCACCTGGCCCTGGACACTGCCAGGGTTGGCTGCCACAGCTTCTCTGGGCACCCTGGGCTGGGCCTCAGCATCCTCACAGCCAACAACGTCTTCCTGAAGTCTAATCTAAATCAACTCTTCTGGGGTTTGAAGCCATTACATTGAAGGGCTCTAGGACAAGACCTGGAACAACCAGGTCTGACCTCAGAGCCCAGACTGATGTGAGCAGGAGATGGGTCTGAATCTTCCCTGAAGCTCCTTTCAGCCCGGACCATCCTCCAAAGCTGCCTGTACAAAGCTTTATGGCCCAAGCCAAGGAGAAGCCCAGGACCCTTCCAGCAGCCTCTGCTGAGGCCACAGCCAAAGGGCTGGGTACAGAAACTGCTGTAAGATGCAAAATAGTGCAGGAGCAGAACTGAGCAACGTCTACATGGCCGTCAATTGGTTATTTAGAACATATTAAGGTCTTTTTTTCTTTTAAGATGAAAAACTATTCTTGTACAACAACGAAGACTTCTCTGAGTAATTAGCACAGCAGATCCAGCAGCTCCCCAAGTTCATATAATTGCCAGTTTTTAGAGGGAGCATGTGCAGTTCTGGTAAAGGGTGATCAAACCTCTCACTTTGCACAACATAACAGAGCAGGACACTTGTCACCCTTGAGGCTGATCTCCCTCAGCTACTGCAGCTCATACCAGAGATTTATTTAAATTAATGTGCAGGAAAATTAAATCCATTACCTTACAAAACAAGGGAATAAATCACCCAACAGGAAATCGGGAAAAGCTGCTGCCACTTCAGACAAATCTAAGATTGTGTGAGCACGTGAAATTTCTCCTCATCAGTGACACAAAACCAATTCATAGAAGGAAAACCAGTATCAGCTGTTATTATAATGCAGAACACAAATATGCTCGGTGACTTTAACACTGCAGCCCAAGTATAAAGAACATCTCAAGCTGTTTGTATTTCCAAACAAGGCTTGAGGGGTCAGAGGAGAGAGGAAGACGTGTGGGCAGGCAGGGTGATAGATGGCACTCAGTGGCATGCTGTGTTTGGGTCTCCTCTTGTTGTTTTTGCAACAGGAGGTCCCTGATTACTCTCTGAATAGAGAGTAAGGATGGTTACATCTCACTGCTCAAAGAGAATGTTTTTTCAGAGCCTGACAAATTAAATAGAACATTGTAAAGCAAGCAGTCAATGAATTATCTGGTGGTGTTTGTCACAAATCTCCCAACAGTGTCAGAAGATTCCCTGGGGGCACCAGAGGTGGGTTTGGGGGTAGGTAAATAAGGTAAATGTGCTCTTGTCCCCATGCTCAGCAGCCCCAGCTCTGCAGAATCCTTCTGTGTCACTGCCTTTATGGACTGTCCAGCCCAGAAACACAAAATATAAAGCAGGGGCTCACTGAATCCCTAAGTAATTGTCTCAGCCATCAAGACGATGCAAAAAGAGACTTTTCCAAATCCCATCCTTCCCGAGATGTTTGCAGAACTGGTGAAAGTGAAGGCTTCAGGCAGGGAGAAATGCTTCTGGGAGCAAAATCACTTAGAATGGACAGCTGGTCTTAACCCCCAAAAAACTGGGGGCTGAGTTTGCAAATGGAGACCACAAAGCAGAACACACAGCATAGGAGTCATGGATTTTTTTGTTTTTGTTATTTATTGAGGTAAAAAACCACGGGAATAGTTTCTCTGAAAAGCTTAACATTTCCTAATGAGCCAGCTCTGTGAATTGTCTTATTTAAAACTGAGACCCCAGCTCATCCAGGGACTGCATGAACCAGTAACCCCAAGAACCTCTCACTGGGGCTCCCCATTTGATTCTGGCCTACATCCAAAGCATGCAAGAATTCTCTTTGTGATGGCACAACCTCTAGAAAAACTCTCACTGCCTCAGTGCAGTTCTCAGTGGGCAGTAATCATCTCAAAGCCATCCCTGAAAGCCTCTCCAAGGAGGTGCAGAGCCAGCACGAAGGAGAGCTAACAAACTTCTCTCTTCAAAAGAGACCTCAAGCTCAGGACAAAACCTGCTACCCACATTGTCCAGTTCTGTAACAACCACTGTGCTGAATGAATAAAAAGCAAGGAAAGCAAGAAAAAAAGAGAAGATATTTACAAACTTTGCAAATGAAGATGGATTAGAAAATGATGTCTCATTTGCATGGGATAGCACAGCTGTTTGCAACACAGCAGAATTTAAAAAGCAGCAAACGTTTCATTAAATGAAGCACCTAAAGAGAAGGAAATGTCAAAACTCAAATGTCAGACAAATTTTGGGCCAGAACTCCCCAAACTCTCTGGATTCTTTCCCAGAGCCAAGACACCAGTCTCTCATGTTCTGTTTATCCATCCCTGTCCTTCTGGTTTTGACTGGTTTTAGCAGAACCATTTACAGGTTTTATTTAATCAGCCAAGAAGGAAAGAGAGTTCAAGGAACACCAGTAAATACGTTGCAAAATACAACAAGGTTGGATGACTTGCACTGGATTATTCTCCTCTGACACACCCCAGAAGAAACAGCCCCAGTCAAGGTCTGCACACTCCATGCTCTGCAGGGAGCAAGAGCAGCATTATTCAAAGGAAGTGACACTTTAAACAACTTTAAATTAGCTGTTGGCAGACAGGTAGATAGATTGATGAGTGATTGCCCAGTGTCCCCAACATTACCATGCTGTGGGGAAAGCAAATATGAAAGGGTGGGGAAGCAAGAAAAACCATGAAATATGGTTTTGCCAATCTGTGGTGCATGCAGATGACAGTGAAGTTCACTTAAGGACACTGGAAACATAAAATAAATTGCTTTCTCTGAATCAAAAGTTGACAGAAAATTCCCTAGATATCATTTTTACTCCAGAAACACTGCAAGCCATGCTACAGACTATGATAAAATTAAATAATAAAAACAAAATCTCCCCATTGTTTTTCTTCCTAGTAAGTGTTTCTTCTCCCAGGGCCTAAGGGCCACATGCAAGGGAGGCAGAAGTGCAGGTCCCCTGAACTGCACAATTAAGCCTGACTTACTGTATATCCAACAGATGCCCTCACTGCAGTGCTCCCTCAAATATGTTTATAAATAAAATTAACAACTCAGGAATCTGCAATTAGCACCACCTTTGAGAACCAATCAGAGCAAGTTTACTGAAGCACTCTGACTGTTCACCATGAGAGTGAGTTTACCCCCAAGGTTCACTTGACTATTTTGTCTCAATTTTCTTGTAATTTCATCTATCATGTTTTTTTCAGTCCTCCGAAGGTGATGGATAAAACACAGAAATAAATAGGACCAACTGTTCACAGAAGCCTAAGGGAAAACATGATTTTGTTATAAATACTCTTTGGCACAAATCATGGAAATGCAATACTAAAATTGTTTGTTGAATCATTTATGAACTGGGCCTTCAGTTTCAGTTTGCAAATAAGTCAGAGGGTTTTTATTGATGTTCTTTTTCATTTTGCTTTTTTAGCTGCCAAATATCCTTTGAAAAACTGAACTGATACATAATCAAGAAAACAGAGGGAATGGAGGACTTTTTTTGTAAAGGAAATTCTTATGCTAATGCAGGACTTTTTTTTTGTGCGGGGAAGAACTTACTTATAGATAATGATAAACTTCACGATGACAAATTTTTAAATTAATTTCCTAAGATGCCACAATTGTGAGTTTTCAACCAGCTAAACATGTAGAAGCAACACACATTTCTGTCTTTGTTCTTAGATGAGAAATTTTTAAGATTTATTATTACAAAACAACAGTTCAGTGAAACATAACTGCAGGTTGCCACACCATGCACAGAGTCATCAGACACGAATAAATATGTAATATGAGGGGAAATTCTACTGTATTGAGAAATTCTGTATTTTACAACTGTGAGTGCACAAACTTCTCACATGAAAGTTATAAACACGATGGAAGAAACAGCAAGGAACAGCAATTTCTTTCTTTAGTGTTTTGTCTAAAAGTACTGTTTTTCATCACCTGAAGAGGGAGAGAAATTTGGAAAAAGATAAAAGGTTTCTTCCTCCTCAGCCAGAGCAGGTGTGCATTACCTTACCTGATCTGTCCTCGCACCAGTGGTCTGTTTTTAGTCCTGTTCATATTTGAGTCAAACGGAACCTCAAAGAACTGTAATTAAAAAAAAAAAAGAAGAAGAATCAGAATAAAGGATACCGGAAAACATGCCATGCATGGAATGTCCTGTCTGCATCTGCAGGTGCTTTAATCTCTGTTTTTGAAGGTTCAGGGATACAGCAAAAATGGTAAATGGGTTTTATGGAGCTTTGATAGTCTGCATCGATGCTTTTGGCATCCCCTTAGAAAGAAAATCACCCAGAGGACAAAAATAGTTTGTACAAGACTCCAGAAGTTCATAATTTGAAGTACAGTTTGATTCCAAGGTTTTTTCTCAGCAGGTCCGACACAGCTTTTAGACACAAGCAATTACATTTGCATACACACACGGAAATCATGGAATTGTTATGGTTGGGAAAGCTCTTTGGGATCATCCAGCCCAACCAGCACCACCACTGAGCTCACCATTAAACCACCCTCTCAAGTGTGATATCCACAGGTTTTCTGGACACTTCCAGGAATGGTGACTCCACCACCTTTCCTGGGCAGCCCCTTCCAAGGCCTTTCAATGAAGGCATTTTCCATAATCCCACCCTGAGCCTCCCCTGGCCCAGCCTGAGGCCGTTCCCTCTCCTCCTGTCCCTGTTCCCTGGGATCAGATCCCAAATCCCCCGAGCCCCCTCCTGTCAGGAGGAGCCACAAGGTCCCCCCTGAACCTCCTTTGCTCCAGGCTCAGCCCCTTCCCAGCTCCCTGAGCCCAGTTTCACATTAATACAAACTGTCTATGCAAATGTTGCACTTCTGGTCTTTAACAGACAAACCCTAAGTTTTTCTTCCAGGATCACCTACCTTGCCAGAACCTATAACCCACCCCGAAATCAATCAACTCTTGTAAAATGCTACTGGAACTGCTCTGAGCCTCCAGTTGGAGCAGGAGGAGTGAACTCACCATATGGAGTCATTTAATGTCACAACCCAATCTGACTTTAAACACGGCCATGGGGAGATTCAGGCAGCACTCTCTGCCTGCTCGGAATTCCTTCAGGATTCTGCAGGATCTGTTTTATAAGAATATTACTGGAAAAGCAGAATGCACTTTGCCATCCAGACAAATCTAAAGCCATTCAGTTTTATGTGTGCAAAGGTCTGACTGCTTTGAGTTACTTCCAGTTTAAACTGGTGCATGTGAAGAGATTTTGGATAATTTGACAGTATTTAGGCTTATGCTTAAAGGTATCTGTGTGCAATGGAAATAATTTTTTAAAAAGTGCAAATTTGAAACTCAGTGTGTCTCAGACACAAAATGGCTACAATGAAGAACAGCTGGATAGTCAACACCTGAAAGAATTTAAAAGTATGCAGTTGGGTTATCAGTACAAGCTGATGATGCCCTGATTTGTGTATCAAATATTTCCATATATTTAATATAGTAATCAACTCTGAACAGAATATAAATTTTGAACAAGAATTTCCTCTACTGACTTAAGTAGTCAAAAATGTCTGTGTCTATTGCATACAGACACGCCTGCTCCTGAAATTAAGATCACTGCATGACTTAAGACTGATTTTTTTCACTTTTTAAATTCTCACTGTTGGAATAATCTGTTACTGTCAAGCATATGTATACAGCACGGCTCTGTACTTCCAACTGAACTAAACTTTAAAAAAAATCCTTTTACTTGCAATGCCCTAGATTCCTTCACTGAGCTAGTTGCTATTGCATGTCAGCAAGATGTCATTTATCAAACTTCCCCCATTTTGCTCCCAGATGTTCAGCAAAATTCTCTCTCCATTTGAAATTATTTTCCCCTGATATTCTAGAAAAAAAAAATTAAAAAGCCATGCCTCTCAAATATCATTTCATAGGAATGAAAGAGTGAAGTCAAACATATTATCTCATGCCAGGCCAACAGAGTCCTGCCTGTTTCAGCAAACAGTAAATTCAGTAAGATGAAGCCTAGATAAATAAATATTTTAGAAGCACTCAAGAGGCTTTTTCCTCAGGAAGTCTGAATGCATCAGTTCAGCTGGACATGGCAGAACATTATCTGCCCTCAGTATCTGGGAAACTGGCCACCAAAAGGGCAGACTGAGGGTTAAATCTACAGCATCTAAAAAGCCCTGACTGACAAAACTTGGCAACAGCTCTCAAGAGCCTAACCTAAATTTTAATCAGTATGCATGAACATTTAAAACATGACGACGGAAAAAAAATCAATCAGGCCAGCCAGTACTCTGTGGTTTATTTCTCTGGCAGGCTCATCATGCTTTTTGTGCAGATCTCATCTTGTTAATATACAGTAATTATATCTTAAACATCTCACAATTCCTAGCATAGCTGTCACATTTCTGCTCAGAGCTGTTTACACCCATGGGCTTCCTGTCCTTCAGCTTCTTCACATTGGTTACCACTTGGTTTACAAGTGAAATGATGAAGAACATTCAATTTCAAGCTACCTCTTGGAACCAGGAGTGCTTGCAGAGCGTGGCTGAGCACTCAGACCTTTCGGAGGGCTCAGAGATAATAATTTTATTAAGACTGTGCTAAGATTTCCCTACCAACACCTTGCAGATGTCACCACTTTGGGGACTATTGATAGGGAAAGAGGAGAGTGTGTCCAGTGCCTCTGCAGGGGACTTCTGCCCCTTCCATCAGTTCACAGAATCACAGAATCTCCTGAGTGGGGAGATTATCGAGTCCAACTGCACAAACATCCCAAGAATCCCTCTCTGTGCCTGGGAGCACAGTGTCCTCACACTCCCTGAGCTCCAGGGCTGTGACCATTCCCTGGGAGCCTGTTCAGTGCCCCAGAACCGCTGGGTGCTGAACACCCAGACCATGTATTAGGTTTCCCAAGACAGTGGCCTGACAATTTTCAGTTAATTAGGCCCGTGGAGCCCTGAGCACATCCTGCATTTGCCATCCATGGTGCTGCAGGAGAGACTGCATCTGCTGAAACACAACAGTCCAACACCTTCACTCCTGTTCACATGAAAACACCAACAGAGTGCACCAAGAGGAGCAAGATGCCACAGAGTTTATCAAACAGATCTGCCACACTTCAGCTAATAAACATCTCACAGACCACTCTGGATTTTGAGCGTGTCAAGGACCAGCCTGGTGCTGCCCCAGCCCTAACTGGTGACAAGTGGTGGAAACAGCAGCAGCTGAAACAGGCAACCAGTGTGCCATGTATTGACATAACATTTTACTCTAATGCTAAACACATATTTACAGCAGAACTGATAACCCCAGGAGCCTAAAGATGGAATGGAACCCTGCCATTAGAAGACAACTTAATTCAAGGTAACTCTGAGGTCCTCCCATTGCAAAACCAGCCCTGAATCCACGTTTCCACGTGCTCTTTGCCATCAGAATTGCCCTCTGGATCTACATATTTCTCTTCAAAGCCTCCCAGAAGGGTAGTTCAAGTCCATCTTCAGCACTAATGAGTGAAGCAGTCACCTCCTCCTGCTGGGCTCCAAAATCCTCCCTGCTTTGTGCCCCATGGGGAGGTGGAGTTGAGCTATAGGTGATGGCCAAAACTCCTCCGCAGCTAAAATCTCTCACTACAGACCCAAGCAAACATTAACACATTAATAATAAAACATTAATACAATGCAAATAAAAACCACTGCAGCTGGATGCCCCACTAGAGCACTTCACCGAATATCTACAGCCAGAGTTAACCAGAAACACCAGTGAAACACATGCTGGAAACCAAAAAGGTGCATGAACCAAGGAGGGGCAGGTGAACCACAACTGTGAGGAAAGCACAGCGGGAGAGCAGACTGTGGATACCTGGGCAATAACACACAGCAATAACACACAGCAATAACACACAGCAATAACACACAGCA
>JAHLSL010000154.1:144029-193745 GCA_025920805.1 Petroica traversi | reverse complement strand
ACACAGCAATAACACACAGCAATAACACACAGCAATAACACACAGCAGCCTGGGAAGGTGACATGCAGAGAGCCTCTCCTCACAGCTGCCTTACAGCCTCCAGATTCAGCAGGCTTCAGCACCAGCCTTCCACACAAAGTCTTCAGGTTTTCCCATGCAGCCAAGGGAAAAGTTGCTTTAAGCAACACTGGAAACCCACCAGACCACGAAGCGTCGAGTACTTTCCTGTGAGACTGTTCTTCCCCTCCATATTACCTAATTATTTCTATTCCCCATGTTTTCAGTGATTTATCTTATGCTGTCATAAAGTAATATATAATTACATAAATGGAAAAGAAAAACATAACATATAATTCATGGTAAATAAGATCAAAGTCAAGATTATTATTATAGGTTTTCTTCTGGTTTCCTTTCAATCACTTTTATATGAAAACGACAAAGAATAATTAAAGCATATTACAAAGGTCTTTTTGCTCAATTGTACACAGATGTGACTAAAAAAAAAGTGGAGGGAAGGATTTTCAAAAGCACTCATGTGCTGATCTAACACGATTCTCACTGAAGTCAACAGCAGTTTGACTTCAATGAGAGCAGAGACAGACCAACAGTGAGTGATTCTGAAAATCCCACCCTAATTGTACAAACAAGGGAAGGCTTTGGAGACTGCTGGCTTGGAGATTGTATATTTGAGAATCATAAAGGGCACACAGCACCTGTTTGTCTTCAAGATATGAAAATAAAGCAAGGCAAATATTTTAAGGATTAGAAATAGCTTTTTCTTTTTTTCTTTTTTTCTTTAAGGCAGTATCTGAAAACCCTCTGGCTATGAAGTTTCCAGTCTTACTATAGATCTGCTCTAATATTTTCCATCTCAAAGAGGATTCTAATTAAAAAGGAGATTGATGCAAGCCTGAACAATGTTACTCACAGATAGAGGAGGGCAGCTAAACCCCAGACTGTCATGTCCCACAGAACTGGAAAGGTCTGCCACACAAAGGATCTGACACAGTTTGGTTTGTTTTTTCCCCACAAAAGACACATTCCTATTATTAGCCAGTGTTTAAAAGTCCATTGCTCTGGACAGGGAATAGAACAGAAGGAAATTGCTAAGGAAATGTTGATTCTTGTGACTTGAGAGATTTTCAGGATGGAGAAGGCAGACCCACTGGTTGGACTAACAGCCTGTCATGCCAGCTCTGCTTTCAAGTGCCCAAGAGGTGATACAGTTTTCTCTTGACCACTCACAAGTGTGGCTTTCCAAGGATTCCTGAGACACAGACTGTCCCCAGGATGGGGCATTTTTTAGGCTTTACATGGCATTCAGTATTTCAGTACCCTAAAGTGGCAGCAGCGGCTGGAGCGCCAGCGTGCCTGGCACAGTGTCCCCTGTTTGTTTTCAGCTCATTCAAATCCTTTCCGTGGCTCTGAACAACAAAACAAGTGCTCCCTGAGCTCTTGCAGCTTGGGCCTCTTCCTCAGCACTTTGGCCAAACAAGATCCTCTGCTGATACTGCAAGTGGCATTACAAGGAGCTTGAAAAGCTCGCAGCTGTGATAACGTGGAGTGTCACATCTGTGGGGCTTGTCACAGGGCTGGGACAGAGCAGAGGTGATGGACATGCCCCAAAATACACCACTAGGGAAGCCCAGCTGGATAAACCACTGGCTCTGCAGGTGTGGAGGTGCTGCAGCACTCACCTGGGGAACAGCAGGAGGGTGGAAGGAAAGACCCTCGGCCTGCTGTGCCCACGACTGCCACAGGGAGCAAGGAATTAACAATAATTAAGGAGTACATGTGGTCTTCAGTGTATGAGTAACTCCACAGGTTAATTAATATGGCATTTGCACCAAAGTTCTTTATCTCCTTTACTCCACATACATTTTTTTTCTTCATTTTTGAATCAAGTTTTTTAGTACCAATGCATGTAAAACCAGCTAATTTAACCTCGTTTTTTCAATGCACCTTATGCCCAAAGCTTGAAATGGGAGAAAAGACATGAATCTCCTGGTTTAGTAAATGAGGAACAGGTTAGGTGACCACTGATGAGCCTTCTCACTAAAATCATAATTTGCTAAGGAGACAGTACAACAAAAATGAAATAATAATAAGAATTAAAGCAGGCCCTTATAAGATGTCCAATCTTGAAAACTGCTGACTCCGTGAGCCACCTAAACAGTGCATTCCCAAGGCCTGATGGAGGTCAGCCACGGCTGCAGGGGAAATGAGAGCTGGATACACAGGCAGGCTTCACCTCGTGTGATCCAGAGAAATAACCTCCATGGGAAGGAATACAGCTTCCTGGCCAGCTGCCAAAGAATTCAATAATAATAACATACATTTACCACCAACAACTCCTTTTTATTTACCACACAATTAATGCATCCACAAACAAAGCTCCTTACTCCAAGCCTTCCTTAAGCCCCTCTTCCAGGAGGACACCTTTCCATCAATGCTTTTGGGCTCCTTGATCAAAAGAGGAAATCTCCAAGAGCAGGACACACTGCACTGAATATCCTCCTATCACTTTGGATTTTGTTGCTGTTGGCCTCTTTAGCTTAAAGTGAAAACTGCTAAAAAATATGTTTCAATTAGATAAACACCTCATGCCCTTCCCTGGAGCTCACTCAACCAACTGCACCCTCAGAATGACCTGACCTGGCCAAAAATCAGCTGATTTTCCTCTGGATCTTTACATTTTTTGATCTGTGCCAGTGGGTCAGGTCCCCTGGACACAAACAGAGGAGAGGGAAAGGCTGTGTGTGCATCATGTACTGCAGAGAGGAGCAGCACCACAGTGGAGCATCTCCCTCTGAGGGTTCAGTGTTCTTTCTCCAGGGTCACAGAGACAAGGCAATGCAGCAACATTCACCTGTGCTGTGTTGTCCTGGAATGAGAAAGAACTTCACCTACCTACACACACACCCACAATTGAGCTCTGATCACCCCACATCTGTTCCCTACCCTGCAAACTTTTAATGATAAATTTGTCATTGTTAAATAGATCTGACATCTGTGACGTGGTTTCTTCAGGAACTGTTTTATTACTGTGTGTTTTAGGAACCATTATTAGGGTTGAAGAGAAATTCCACCTTTATGCCTTACCCTGAATCACTTGGCAAAGACATTTTCTTCAAGAGATTCCTTTGCATTAAATCATACTTGTCACAATGCCAGCACGCCATGAGTGCAACATACAATTTAAAAAACAAACAAAACTTCAAATAATGATCTCTTTGCTGAAGATAGGAATTGAACAAGGTCAGTATCTGGTTTAAGTTACTTTATGTCCTAAAATACACCAGGCCAGGTCTTCTGGACACACTGCAGCTGCTTTGAGCAGCACTGCAGATAAAATCTGATACTGAAGATGGCTTAGACAAATTCCTGTGGTGGAATAAAGTTGTTCCTCAGGAACGCTTGGGGAAGTTTCCTGCTGCTCAATGCAGTGCTTCAGTCAAGCAGGAGATCCCAAGTCAAGCAGGAGACACAAATCCCCTCCAGAAGAGTGAGAACAGAGTCAGGAGCTGTGAAGCCTTTCTTTCTCCCTAGGACCTACAGCAGGACCCTGAGCTCCTGGATTTCGCCAGGGCAGCTGGAGAGGAGCAGATCACTCAGAGCCTCCAGCCATCAGAACCAACTGCTTTTCAGTCCCCTGGGACTACAGAAAAGCTGTAAAATCAAGAAGCCTCACTGTGCTCTGCTCTTGCCCAGGAGATTGGAGCAGGGAAGTAGGAAGGTGAAATTTAAATCACTTCCACACATCTCCTGGCTCCAATCCACGTGTCCCAGATCCAGGTATTTTAATCAGCTTTCTAGAAATTGTCACTCAGATGATAAGCACCACAGCGTGCTTCCTGCCAGGAACTTGAATATTAATCCATAAACTGTTCTCTTATACCACAGAGAGATGTGCTGGTGTTAACTGCTCACGGCTGACACGTCCTATTACTGAGGCTTTTCTTCTTACAAAGCAGGATTGTACACACAGCAGCAGGCTTGCCTTCTTTTGGGGAGGCAGAGGTTATTTCTGGAGGTGCAAACATATAAACTGCTTGATCAAAATATCTTTGTTTCAGAAATAAATTAAGTTTTATACTTGAAGTTCCTGGCACCTGTGAAAGAGAATTTGCTTTGGTCTGGCCATATTTGGCAAAATGAAAATCTACAGCTCCTGGTCAAAATATTAAAAACCTCAAAGTGCCAAAACCCACAATGTGTATAGAACTTACCAGAAAGCTATCAATATATTAATAATGTATTTTTTCTGTTATTAATTTCACAGATACTTGATGTGGCAAATACCTCATGTGGTATTTTCAAGGCGCTCCCTCCTCCTAAGACTATCACAGCTCTGCAGATCAAAGGACATGGGAGAGATGCCCACGAGTATCTATGTGTAAAGATTCTGGTCAAGCCTAAGGATTTTGCCCATAGTAGGTTAGTTTTGGTAAGGGATTCTTCTTCATTAAAACATGATTTTATGCAGAATGTACAGAACTGCCAAAAGTAAAAAGGTACAATATAATAAGAAATATCCAAGGTGCAGCAAATCACTTAGCACCAGCTTTGCAGTGAATCCAGTAGCAACCTTCTTTTCTAAAAGCAAATGCACCACGGCACCATGAACCAGGGATGACCATCACCAGCTCTTCTGCTGAGGGCTGGATGACAAACCTGCACACTGGGAAGTCACCTCACAAAAGACATCTCAAACCCATAATTAGGTCTCACCTTTCCTTCCCCTTCATTCAGAATGAAAGTGAAGGAAGTGTCTCAATGACCCACTGGAAAGCACAAACACCCAAAGCTGTGGCAGGGGCATCACACCATCCATCTTTCTAAAGCTGTCGAGAAATGTTTGTCATTCCAGTACTGCTTGCATCTCCCAATTGCTAAGATAACACACCCATCAATCTCAGCTGGAGTTAAAAAAGGAGTTGAAAAATAAATAGTTCTGAGTCATGTTACTAAAAGGGATTCCACACACTATTAATTTTAGCTTGGAAACCAATTAAGACACCAAATCAAATTACCTCCTCTCTTTTAAGGTCCTCTTTATACCTCTTTAAGGTATAATGACCTATTCACTCGGGTAAATTTATTTATTTTGTGCCAGTGATCCTTTCAAAAGCCTTAGAAGCTTAAACAACATTAATTTTAATCTGACTTCTGGCAACAGGAAGATTTTTGTCAAAAGGTGGACAAAGATATGGACATATCTCCGAGCCCAGACTCCCATGTGGTGCCACCCAACACACACATGCCCCTAAGGAAAAGGAAAATCATACAGAAATCAAACATAAAAAGCTATTAGATACTCTGAAAAAAGGATTGCAAAATCAAATTGTTTGCTCTAATGTAAACTCTTGAAATGAAAAAACACCAAAACCATTACAAACTGAAACTCAAATAAACATTGCCGTATTTCTGTGACCCAAAATGAATGGTGAAACACCTACTTATGACCAGATTACAAGTTCTTCAATGAGGAAAGTGTGTGCAGATACCTGAGAAACACTAACTTTGCAATTCCAAAACAAGCTTGTAACTGTAAGTTCTTACTCCAAAACAAAAATACCCATAAAATATATCCCAAGAAAAAAACAATATGCTTTAAAATTCACATAGAAATAAAATTCAAATGAATTTCCTTATGTAGGCAAGTCCTTAAATGTATCTCTCCATTTAATTACTTGTAGTTCCTGTGCAGACAAGTCCCAAGACGCTCTTACATGATAATCATTAAATATGAGGTGGTAAAATGAATTGCAACACTCAGTAATGCTCCTTATGAACTAAGATTTATAGAGGAAGCATGAAATAAAACGATCAAAGCACATGGTTACTCTATCTGCATGTTATACTGGGGAAAAACATTAAAATAATCATTGAAAATTATAAATATCTGGGCACAGATATTTATGCCACCAAAACTGCTGCAGAAGTTTGCTCAGCCCACCTACTTATTTAATTGAAGCATTAATATTAGAAAGAAATCTAAGTGCATTTTACAAGTCATTTAAACACTGAACAAATCATGAAAATAACTGACAGAATTGTGTGATTTAGTAAATACAATTTTTTATTAGCTCTATCCTTAGGCACTGTCTAAAAAGTTGAGGTAAAACTCTCAGTTTCACTATGTAAAAAAATTCCAGTTCTGAAAAACAAATCGCTCCAATTGTGGTCCCAGGACCAGCAACTGGAAAAATCAAGGAAGTGCCACGAGGAAAAAGGAACTTTGCACCACGTGCCTTGTCCCTGCCACACTCCTTGGCAGTGGCTCTCTAAACACATGCTCATACAAATAAAGGTTTAAAATACATTTTCTAAACTAAGCCACACTCAAGGCAGGTTTGGCAGATTGCTCCCAGGCTTTAGAAGCACTTCATTTACACACGAGCACACGCACTTAGTATATAAATATTTCTAGTTTGGCAGCTCCCTCTCCCAACCTGCACAAGTTTTCTCCATTGGGCTTCACCAGAGATATTTTCTTTTGAATTTCCACATGCTTTGTTCAGACAGCCTTGATAGGGAACAGTTGTGCCTATTAGCAGACAAGCTGCTAACAACTGAGCCGAGCTTCTCAAAGCTGGCAGGGAGATGATCTGGCACTGAGATCTGACAGAGGGGAAGGGGAAGGGGAAGGGGAAGGGGAAGGGGAAGGGGAAGGGGGGCCTGCAAATACTGAGATGTCACAGAAAGACTTAGTCAAGCTCCAAGCCCTTCCTTGAGCTGTTTCTCCTCTCATTCCAGAGAGCTTCAGTCAAACCTCACCTTAGTCAACCATCCCACTGCCACCACCACTCCATTCTTAGCAAACACAGCCTTTAACTAAATAAATGAAAGATAATGTTGCTTCAAGAAGTTATAGACTGCAAAGCATATTTACAGATACAGAATTGCAGAATCAGAGCGTGGTCTGTAAAGAACCCTAAAGCCCACCTTGTTTCAACATCTCACCATGGCTACAAAGTGTGGGGCAGGTGAGCACAGCCAGCACTGGGAGCTGCTCCTGCCCCAGCAAAGGCGAGCTCAGGCAGATCAAGCTTTGCCCATCCCAGCACTCACATCATCACCACTTCCCCAAGGATGAGCTGCACCAGCACTTCCCAGCACTGTGCCAGACCAGACAGTGGTTTTATTCAGACAGCCAGTTTTCTTTAGACAGCACTGGAATTCTTCCAGGCTAGATAAAATCTAAATTTTTCCATGCAAAGAACTAAAATACTCATCAAAAATACAAGACCTCGTTTATGTTCTGATACTCCTCCTCAGGCATTCAGTTTTGGCCACTGTTGAGACAGAATTTCTCTGTTTTGACCCTGAATGACTTTCCCAATGCATCTTACAGGTGAAGGAGGTTCCAGTTGCTGCCCTCCCACCCACTCCTTAATTAAAGATGCAGAGGTCTGACATAAACCACGTTACAGATTAAAACTGGACTGTGATACATGAGAAGTATGTGGATAGTTTTGGAAAACAGACTGTTGGCAATTATTTTGGTGCTTATTTAGAATCTTTAAATTGGTTTAAAATAGGTAACGAGAACAATTGCTGCTATTTAAACAACAGAAAGAGGAGAAAAGAGCAAGGAAACCCATTTGTCACTTCCAAACAATTGCCAGGAATTGTGGATCTCTTCAGGAATGCAACTAATTACAAAAATATTTTCGAAGTAACATGGAAATGCCATTTAATCAGAATTATCTGAGTTCAAAGAGCCATGAGAAGCAGGAGCAGCACCCTTGTCCTGACACCCAGGGGCTGCTGCTCTCCCAGACATCAAAGCACTAACAGAGAGCCAAGCTGCCTCCGTGGCCAGGTTCATCCAAATGCCTTTTCCATGAACTAATCCAGCAGGCATTTATCAGCTGAAAGAGGAATACGCAAGCCTAAGGGGTTTCATGGAGGAGTTTCTCCCTTCATAAAGAGCCCCGAAACTTTTAGTCCAGAAGGTGCTGGATTATCAGGCTGCAGCCAGACTAGCACAAAGCATCCTTGATGTCTAGACCAAATGAAAAGATTAGCAGGTCTGCCCCAGTGCTGATTACACCAGGCTCATGCTATTTTTCCAGCGGATGCTTTCATAATTAAATATCAAGTAACAGAAGGCACTTTAACATTTATGTCACCCTCACCTATGAAAATAACATACAGTTTCTTTGCACTGAGAACTTTAAAGTATTAAAATGCATTCTATGGCTGTAACAGCAACCTGTCAAGCTATAAAGAGAAAGCTGGATTTTAGTGGAGGGGATCCCTTGGGAATGCCACGTATCGGCAAAACAGAGCAGCAATCACATTATGCCTGTAACTAATAAGGACAAAGTG
This sequence comes from Petroica traversi, assembly GCA_025920805.1. Taxonomy (NCBI): domain Eukaryota; kingdom Metazoa; phylum Chordata; class Aves; order Passeriformes; family Petroicidae; genus Petroica; species Petroica traversi. The sequence continues at coordinate 185,408 of JAHLSL010000154.1, read as the reverse complement.
GAACAAGTAATAAAAGCCAACAAAACCCAACTTTCACTCTGATTAGCCATCACAGACTAATAAGGCTCCAGTTGCAGTTTGCAGTGAGGTGGCACCATCAATCAGCCGGGTCCCTGGCAGCAGCAGCCACGGCGCCTGCAGAGGAGGCACCAGGGGACCCTGGGGATGGGGAGGTGGCAGCTCCGAGCTCTGCTGGGAAAAGGCTCCTCAGACTCTGCAGCTGAGATGCTCTGCAAGATGTGCAAACCCCAAAAGCTCGAGCACAGCAAAGGGAAGCTTCCCCAGGCTCCTGGTTTTTAGCTGGTTAATTCTCATGGTCCAGGCAGGTGCATCAGCTCTTTGGATTGAAGAAGTATGTCTGGTTTTAGCTGTTTGGAATATCTATTGCTCTGCATGATGCAAATATATCACATCTTAAATTCAGTTCAGGGTCACTCATAGGGAAAAAAAATCCCCAAAAACTAGACTTCCAAATGGAATGAGTCTTTATGAGAGGAATGAACAGGCAAATAATGGACCTATCAAACAATATTCATACTTTTTTGGTAATTTCATCAAAAGACAAGACAACAGTCTAGGCTTTTATAGGTGTTTTTTGTTTTAAACAGCTGGGTGTAAAACCTGAGCATGTTACTCAACCTTCCTGCAGAGGCTGAACAAAGAGGGGGTGAACAAAGTGCCAAATGAGGGGATGGGGCTGCACTGCCCCTGGAGCACAGGGAACTGTGTGACACACAAGGGATCACTGGTTCATAAATCGCTGAGAAGTTCATGATAACTGGAAACCTCCATCCCATTTCCAACTTAAATTTACACACAGCTGATTTCTGCCCACTAATTCTTCAGCCAGCACTGCTCTCCAGCCACAGAAAGGTCCTTTCCCCCCTGGATATATTTATGGAGCAATCAGATCCACACCAGCTTTTGTCCTGCCAGGCCACACAAGCCAAGCTCTTTCAGCCACCCCTTGTAAGTCTGTCTCCTCGCTGCCTCCCACATCCCAGCAACTTCTTTTCAGCACCTGTTCCCATTTGATTTAATTTTTCTTGCATATGGGAGACCAGAATAGTGCAGTTTTACAGATTACTATCTGCTAATGGCATTAATGGTTCTCAGCATCCATGGAAATGCCTTGCTTGAGTCAAGATTGCATTTGCCTTTTTCACACTACTGCACAGTCATGCTCTAAGAAAAGGAGATTTTTTTTCCTTTTCTGTTCCTTCTGCCTGAGAAACCTTCAGGCTTGATCTAAGAGTAGATAAAACTCTGAACTAAAAAGCAAAACCCTGGCTTTAAACCTAGGTCAGGTATTAATAGCCCACAGAATGATCCTGAAGAAGTCATTTCATGTTCTCATTTTTTTATTCCCACACTTACCTATTTAAATTCAGAACTCACTGAGGCCAATCATCACCTCTTATTCTAAATTATCTTTAAACAGTTCTGCCTGTGGCTGGAAAACACCCTCATGCCTCCCAAACTTGAAAGTTTCATGAAACGATGTAACTCTCAGTTATTTTCCTGGTTTGTCATTGTTTGGAAAGACATGTATTTTAATGCACAGCCACACAAGCATGTGTCAATGGGGTGGTATTACTAAATGAAAGCAAGCTGCTAATGGCACAGCTTATCGTGGAGCAAAAAAAGTCTGTGTGCTACTTGTGCCATGCTGCTTCAGCTGTAAGAGAAGGCTCAACCCCACTGCCAGCCTGGAGGGCTGGAGGTGCCAAGGAATTCCTGGTGGGAGCAGCAGGAGGTGCCCAGCTCTGCCCAGCTCCAGCAGCTCAGTGCCTGGTACAGCTCCAACACATGCTTGGTGTCTTTCTAATGGCAAAACAAAACTGCTCAGGATAGCAGGAACACTGAGAAGGAAGCCTGAGAAATTTCAGTGCGAGGTTCTAGTGAGGGAAATGGCCCATCCTGGTCCTTCTCATTTCTCACTCCTGCAAACAGTGCACAGTCACACTGCCCCAGCACGGTGCCATTGTGAAAGGTCTATTTGCTTTTAAAATACTTTGGACTCCAGCTGCCTGCCTCAACAACACACTGCCCTGAAATATGGCTAAAAAATAGAGCCATCCACCACTTGTCCCTAGGGCTCATCCCATCATCCGCATTCACCCTCTAATTTAAATGCCTGTAGGAAAGAAAAGTCTGGCAAAAACCCTAACCCCAAGTGTCTGCTGTTGCAATAACTGCAGGAAGAGTCAGCAGACATTCCAATAGGTGTCACCAATGGGATAACCCCTGCACAGCAACCAAAAGCCAACCTAATCACAGTGAAAGGTTAGGAACTAATTAGGCTGGAATGACAGCTCAGTGGTTTTGGCATCAGCTCCCAAATAACTGGACTTGTTGGGAAGTCAACAGTTGAATTCCAGCCAAGGGAGGGCCAGATATTATTAGTGTTTTGAAAAATGTATCATTTAATGGCAAAACACTACTCTTTAAAGAAATTGAAAAGAAAAGGGTTTTTCTCACTGGGTCTTCCTGTCTGACACATCAGTGACATATTTGGTAGCTGAAGAATTTTATTCCTTTTCTCAAAGCATATCACAAGACAACCACTCCACTGTGAGTATCAGGAATGATTTAAGGAAATAATTCATATTTTTCATTATATGGAAGATTACCTGAGCAGTTGTTGTTATTATTATGATTATTATTATGATGATTATTACTGGCAATTAGCACCAGGCAGCAATTTATAATTTCCAAACTCAGATACAAACATTAACAATTTGCCAAGAAAAACCTAGGTGTTACTCCCACTGCATGGGAAACAAATTATAGAATTCAAGTGATTTGTGCCTTTACAACTGAATTGTTAAGCTTATACAAGAGTTATCATGCAAAGAGGTCATTGGGGGTTGTTTCAGTAGACTACAAATTACTCTGAGTCTCTGACTCTTAAACAAAATATTCTTAGTCTGAACTCTCTTACACACAGATTTTGCTACAAAGGAAGAAAAGCTTAAGAAACCACTCAGAAAAAAAACACTAATAAAATTCTATAAAGAAAAAATCACTTGTAAAACCATCATTATTAAGAATGATACTTTGACTCCAGGCGGAGAACTGGGCTGATGTAAGTCTATCCTAATGCCATTTAATTGAGTTATAGAGATGTAAACCACAAAAGAATCCGCTCCCAAGCCTACCAGGAAAACAATCCCAGCTCACATTCTCTGCAAACGCCGGTCACTATAAATACAGAATAAATATGTAAGGATGAGCCACACATGCCAGGATTTGGAGGGACTATTATGGGCTCATAAGTACAGATATAATGTTTGGAGCAATGAATGCACCCCCGTATGATGGCAAAGCAACTTGCCCACGTGAGCTGCATTTCTAACCTCTCCATATGGCCAAGAGAAGAGCAGGGAAGAGTCAGGGTTTGGGAATGCTTTAGAGTGGAAATAAACCCTGTGTTCCCAAAGCCCTGCAGGAGTGCAGGCTGGGGCTAAAGGTGCACCTCAAACAGCAGCAGCCTTGGCTGAGCAGACCCCGTGGGCTCATCCTCCTCACAAAGTCTGGGCTCTCCCTCCCAGCCCGGGGCAGATCCATGGAGGAGCCTAGGGTGCTCCTGTGCTGATGCAGCACCCACACCCTCTCAGGCCTCCTCCTGGTGCTCCTCCCATGTCCCAGAGCAACAGCTTCCCAGAGAGCTGGGAAAAGGGGCTCTTTTAACAATAACTGAGCCTGGTACTTCCAGTAAGAGACAGCTTAAATAATACTTTTCAGACAGAAGCAAAACATCTGACATTTTGTCTCCTTGAATCACTAGCAAAAAGCTGAATTTTGGAGTACAGACAATTTACAAACTGAACCATTGAAGAACAGTAAGGGAAAAGCCTGTACCAACGGATTTCTCGGCAGAAGAATGATATACTAGACAAAAATAAAAGGATATACCATATGTTGAGTAATAAAATTGGCAAACCTAGTAAGGTTCAAATACTGCTATTATACACATCTGGGCAAAACGGGGAGGAAAAAAAATCATTAAGCAATCTGAGAACCCCCAAACAAAGAAACTGTAAAATTCTGAACTGTAAAGCAAAGGAAACACACTTAATCCCTCAGGAGTTTAAGTATGTATTTCAACTGGGTTATACCATCCCTCACAAGGACATGGAAGCACACAAAAACCTAGAGACACAATAAAGGCACTGTGCTCTGCGGGCACAAAGCCAACTGGCTCCAGTACCCACCAAGCCTGGCACCTGTCGGGTTTATCACCAGCACATGCACTGCCTCCTTGAGGCACCAGGCAAGGAAAGGGCTCAGCCATTTCCCAGTGCCCATTTCCCAGCAAAATGCAGGATTGTGTACTGACACTATTTTAGATCAGGATTTCCAGCTGCAAAACCACCCACCCTCAGTGCTGAGGTGGTTGTGACTTTGTGCATTTCAAAACAGTAAGAAGAAACACAGAACCAAGCAGTCAGTAGTACCATCCTGGCCTCGTGGAGCTGTTCCATCTATAACTGCATAAGTAACCTCTTCCCAGCCTCCCCTGAGGCTAATTTATTTATGAACGTTCCTATTAAAAATAGGACTACTTGTGTAGTAGCTCGGTCTGCAGGGTATGTAGGGGAGGCAGGATAAACACAGTTTAATGAATAAATGTGTTGGGACAAGATATCTCTTTTTATGGGTATGTGAGGTCTGGGTTCACCCTGCCAGGCTGTTACAGGGTGCTCTACTAACACTCCTAGCACACCATGCAGGCTGGGTATTTTGGGGGCCTTTCCTTGGGTTTTTTTTCCAACTCAAAAGTTCTGTGTCTATATCACGGGCTTAAAATGAAACTGCACATTGGGAGCCAGCTATTACTGCCTTGGATTATGACGTAAAGAATAATATCTATTTCTAATGCTACATCAACACAAACTGCTTTTTTAATTTATATTTTTTTTACAGAGTGGTTTATAAACTAATCCCGTGACTCTTGGCAACATGGAAGGGTTTGTAATTGTCAGCATTCTGCTTGTTATTAAAAAGGAGGAGGAGGGCTTTACCCCAACAGGCACAACAGGGTAAGTCAAAATGGGAGCAGGATATGGGGGAATGCTGTAGTTCACTTCAAATCGTACTTTGAGAAGAGGGAGTTTGGGGAGATCAGGGAAGATGGGGAAAAAGAGAGAGAGTGTGGCTGTCCAGTAGCACTGGGGAACGTATGAGATGGCATTAAATAAATAATGGAAAAGAAACTGTGGTACCGTGATGTAAAGGGACACACAAAGGTGGCTGTGAGCAATGCCAGGGTGGGTGGGGGTGAGACAGGGCTAAGACGCCTTTGAGTGCCAAAGGCACAAAAGGGAAAATCTCTGCCCTCGCTTTCCATCCCTACAAACAGCAGCTTCTGTTCTGGGCTTTTGGAAAAGCACGCAGTGGATTTGGAAAAGTCTCCAGCCACAGAGAAAGCCCATAATGGAAGATGTTCATGGAGGGGATGAGCTGGCAAGACCCTGACAGCTCTCGGCAGCTGTATCAGCCCAGCGCCCGCCCGAAGCCGCCCTCGCTCCCCTGCCTGTCATTCCCAGCCCAGATCAAATGATAGAGGGATGGGGCAACCCTGGCAGCCTGCGTGACAGACGGGCAGGACTGGGACCACAGGAGGAGCTGCTGAAAGCTCTGAAATTGCTGATGTGTCCCACAGCATGAAGGACACTTGCCATGCATAATGGATAGGATGCTGAGTATTTTCCCAGTATTCCAGTTGGCCTGTGTATTGTTTGATGCCTGCTTCTCAAAAAAGGAGGAAAAGAAGAAACAAAGAAAGCCCTGTGAAATTCTGTGATGTGGTATCAGAGCAGCTTCTGTGCTTTGAAAGAGTCAGCTGTGTGTTGCCATCTTCCAGAATGATGGGAAAAGAAGAGGGCAGGTGGGAGAAAGTTGTTCCATTTGCAGTGGGACCTGCTCAAGGAAGGGATGCACCAATCCTGCTGCCACTGGCATGGACCAGATCTTGGGGTCACATGCTGAGCTTTTCAGTGCCTCAAAATAAGGCATAACCACTTCTTATTTAATACCATTTAATATAAGAATTAAAATACAAATACTGCCTAAAACAACCAACAGAATTATCTGCAGCAGCAAGCAGCTCACTGCCTGAAATCCAATATCCAAAAGTACTTCAAGAATCTGTGAGTTTTCATAGACAACTCAGGATCTGAGCAACACTAAAAGAACACTATAAAGCTTTTCAGATTCTCATAATGGACTGGAAAAGAAGTTAAATAAAAACCAAATCAAACGAACAAAACTGAATTCAGCTTTTCAAGACAAGTACTGGCATTTGCACTTCCCAACCCAACAGCCCCACCCGAGTTGCAGCAGCCCTTTCCCTGCCATTCCCAAATAAGGCAAATCACAATCTGAAAAATTTGGGGACCAGTTTTCACATTCAAGATTCCAAATATTTGATTCAAACAACTCTGCTGGAAGTGGAAAAGCTGCTGTCAGCCATGTGTGCCTGGTGCTCTGGTTTCAGGCTGCTGCGTCTCTGCCCCTGCCACGATGAAGAGAGTCAAAAGCATCAGGTTAAAGGTTCAGGGGATTTTAGAAACTCTCCTTGTGTACCACGGCAGTTTGGTTAAGAAGCAGGAACTGCAAAAAATTGATTATCCTCTGTTTCCACGAGTGAGGAAACCAGAGTTTTTTAAACCAAATTAAGCCCAAATGTAATTAAATCCACAAAAGCTATAAGGAAATTGAGCCTGTACCACTAATGCTTAAATTTATAAGCAGTGGAAAAAAATACACAGGAAAAAACACATTAAATCCTATATATTAGTGTAACAAAATAAGGAAGGGAATTGCTTAATAAGTTATGCTTTTTATGTCGGCCAGTTACCCAAAACAGTATTCTAGTTCTTCAAATCCAAATCAAATAAAAAACCCTGCAAGAGCGAGGTTTAAGTAGGATCAGTGTCACGATGTGGAAGGAAGGAGAGCAGAACAGATTTTGAGAGTGATAAAATACTAAAAATAAATTACATTTATGTGCACTACCACTCAACTTTGAAAAGTGAACTAAAAAGAAAAGAGCAACGAATATACAAGAATCAGGATTCTAACAATAACGTTTCTGAAGATGCAGAAGGGAAAGCTGGGAAATACAAAATTCACAACCCCTTTTTGTGAAAGCTCATTCCTTCAAAAATCATGATGTTTATGATATACAAAATATTATGTTGAATTTTTTTACTTATTACAGACACACCATTTCTCATGCCCTGGAATGAAGTACCCCACACTCGTAAATCCACTCCTGTTCATTCAAAACAATCTCAGCTTATGGATTACATATTCTGGCGTTCAACCATTGAGATGATGATTAAAGATATTTTAAAGGACATCTCATTGGCTGTTCAGCCAAAACAAAGACTTCTTTGGCACTTATTTTCCTAAAATCTTCCCCTAAGATTTTCAACTCTGCATAATTTCATTGATCTCATGAAGTTTTCCAAGAGGTGATGCTTCACTCCCAGGGATAATCTCCAAGTCGAACTAAGACTTTAATATTACTTTTCTTTATATTTTCTCTTTTATCTTTTTTCTCTTTCTCATTTTGAAAGACTTTAGAAAAATGCAAAGAGCACGTGATGTTAAGCAACAGGAATCTTCAGAGGATTGCTAAAATATTTGATGACTGTGCCCAGAAGCTGCTGCAAATATTTTTAGTGTATTATCCGCAGGTACTATAGTGAGAGAAAAGCACTATTATTTGATTCAAATGCTGAAGATGACTTAATGTAAAGCTCTGTAGGTATTAATAAAGACAATAATAAAATCCAATTATTATTGTGCTCATCAGATTCCCAGTTTTCAACTGCAGTGAAGAAAGACTCATAAAATTTCCAGTAAAACATATATGATACTACAAACATCTCATACATAAGGACAATTTGCTAGTGATTTTTGTTCTACTCCCTGACATTTTTCAAGGACACTTTGGACAGCTATTTCCAACACATCCTTTGCAATATAGAAAGGCTCAGAAAACAAAGATTTTAGGATAAAGAGGGAGCACTATCTCTAAACCCAATCCCTGCTGGAAGCACGTGAAGGAGCTGCAGAGTGCCTTGCAGGAGCACAAAAGAGCAAACAAACAGTTATCGGATGGCTCCAGGAAAAGGGAAGTGTAGGAGGAGAAAATAACATCAGTTACCCTGCAAGCACCACTCGCAATCGGAGTAGGAGCAACTGGGAAAGGAAATATTGCAGCTCCAGAGGTCCCCAAAGGATTGTAAATCTCCTGGCCCCTGGGAGCAGGTAAAGAAGTATTGCAATCATTAAATAATGAAGAACAGTGCTGAAACCTTCCTGGTGATGCCATGTGCAATCAGGTGCTGGCCAGACGGAGGGAAAGTGATTTACAGCCAGTGCTTTGGTGGGGAAGGAGATTTCTCTTTGTAAATACAAGAAGAGGGATCTAATTTAGGAGTATTAAAAATCAACATGTAGATTTGGACAAATTCACTGATCTTGCAATGTATTTTATAATTTTGAAATTCCTGGCCAAGTCTTTGTGGTTTCTTAGATAGTTTTATGAGGCAAGGGCAAAGGATGAATTAAATTTTTGAGTTGCAGGAACTGCAATAGTTTTAAACCTTGGTTTCAAGCTAAAAAGGAATTATGTTAAACATGGAACGCCCCAAAGAAAAAACTGGTCATTGCAAGAAATAATATGGGAAAACCACAGCAACCTACACATTAAGCAATTCTTTCTTGTAGTCAACTGGAAACAGTTACAGACTGCCACTGAAATTATGTAGAACAAAGAGTTATCAATAATATATGACCTTTTATAAAAGAATTCAAAGCTAACATGACTCAATTAAAATATCAGTTCAAAAGTTAATGAAAAGATCACTCTGGACTCCACTTGGGCTGGGATTTTCGCCTTACAACACATTTACAAACCCTGGAAACCCAAATCCCCTCCACTTCTGCACCACACAGCACCTCCACAGTATAATCCCCCACATACAATCATTACAGTGAAATAAAAATATACAGATATAATAAAATATTTAGCACACAGCAGAACACGTGAAACATTAAGTGGCAGATGTTAACAGGAACTGTAGATTTTCACATATTTTTGAGAAACGCTGCAAGTTGCTGACAGAGAAGATACAGAACAAAACTCTGCTGTTAGCTAATGGAATTCCCAGAGCTCTTGCTCAACAGAAAGGGTTTGGTTTACTTAAAAAAAGTTTCGCTAAAGACATTTTTCATACAAGCACATACACTAATGAGCTGATAATGAATTATAATTTTGGCCAAATGATGTAAAATTCTAATTAAATTTCACTGCAATATAGGCTTTTGGCTATTGATTTAACTCATCTAAAGCTGCATGACAGATGATTCGACTACAGGCAAAAAACCTCTTGATTTCAAGAGCTTTGCACACTCTTAAGAACCCAAGCCTTGAAATTAAACATTGCTCAGAGTTTTCAATCACTGCCTAGCAGAGACAGCAGCAGTAATCTTCCCCTCAGTAAAATCATTTTGCATGTAATCTGATCATATTTCTTGGTTGAGTTGCATTGATTTTTCAGTATTATAACTTTTACAGATATCACTGACATAGCAAACATGTTCATGCCCCCTCATATCCATACTTTCTTCCTGGAATTTCTTAAGCCATGCCTTGATAGAAAAGGAAGAACTAGAAAAACAGACGACAGGAAAAGTGCTGCTGAAGTTACACTATTAGCTCTGAGATATAGAAACTATAATTTTCAAGTTTTGTATTAGTGAAAACCAATAGAAATAGTCACATATTGGCCAGCCTGGGAAGGTAGTTAAGCCATTTTATTCATTATATGGCTTCTTATGCAATCCTTTGGGAATCAAACACGAAAAGCTGTGTTTGGATTTTCTAGGTGTTCATAAAACATCAGAATAAACAATGGGTAGTAAAACCTAAAGGAAATCTCACATGTAAGAGCATGTGTGAGTAACACACATATTTAGTTTCTAAATAAAAACCATCAAATTTGGGATCTAACAGAGGCTTGAAGGCATTACCTTTGTGGAACTCTGTCCTGCGAGCACTCAGAGATGAGCAAGCAGAGCTGTTTCTGCAGGCAGGGTTACCCTGTGCTGGGACCTGGCTGACAGGACAGTTTTACAACATTATTGTACACAAAAAACCTCAAATTTTGTACGTGTGAAATTGCTGCATTCCCAATAAAAGCCTCTGTTAGATTGACTCCCTTCTCAATCCAGCTTACTTGCAAAACGTTAATGCAGGCTCTCTCCTCAGCAATTAGCATTATTACACAGGGGGACCTCTCATCTTTGCAAACCATGATTAAGGGCCAGAAATGGCATTGATTTTTCTGTTAGTTTGATTGCCTGCAGCCATCTCCCCGTGCAGAATGGGGCTCCTCACCCAGCCTAGGGAGCCCCAGCTTCTCCAGGAATGTTCACACAGCACAGAGCTGCCAGGGATTCCTTGCAGAAAGCCAGGAGTTCAATGTCTGTGTTCATTTAGGAGCTCGCTGCTAGAACTGGGCAGCAGCCCTGGCAGCAGAACTCACACAGCAGGTCTGGGCTGCCTCGCCATCAAAAGCAGCACCTTCACTGCCCTCCCCAATAAAGTTCCACATTTTGGAACTCATTTTGAAGCTAAGGGGTAAAAGCTTAGAGTTAAAACAGACACAAAAGGCAGGATTAAGTTGTACTAATGCAGAGCTCAAAATTCAGTAGGCATTTAATAAACAACAGCTTATGCCCCATCTCTAATGGGGTCCAAGCCCTGGGTAACACTACTAAGAACTGGTGGGCTTTTTCAGTATCTCCCATTCCACATTAGAGGAATTCTTTTACAAGCCACATAGTGGATTTAACTGAAAATGTGGTGGCTTCATGTCTCCACAGGTAATCACAGCTATGGGAGAAAGAAAGAAAAACCTTTCATGTCCATTACCTAGGTCCCAAAAAGCCAAAGTCGAATCAGCACAAACAGAAATAGGAATTTTAAAAGTTACCACTGCATTTTTGTCTAACAAGCACTACAACCAAAGTTACTGAACTTTCCTGAGCAGCACAGTTATCAATAATATGCATTTTCTTAACCAATCCTATTTTATTTTTCTCAAATAAAAGCATGAGAGAGAAAAATATGAAAGTTGTGTCAGACATATTAACAAAATCTTTAAGCAGAATGAAGCAAACTGACAACAGAAGGAAAGCTCTGTTCAGAACTCACATTTATTTTAAAAAACGAATCCACATTTATTGCAAAAAAATATTTAAAACTTTGTGCATTACAAAATGCTCTTACTGAACCTCCACCCACAGAAACATATTTCTCCTCTTCTGTCAAGCTTCACTTTTCCTACTGAATTTAGATCCTCACTAAGCCAAATATTATTTTGAAACTTATCTCTACTTGCCTCCACAAATGCATGATTCTCTGAAAAGACCCAAACGTTCTTATGAGGGCAAAGATGCTGAATAAACAACAGCTTGGTTTTTATTTATATGGATGTTTAAAACAGCTCTTAAAACATTCTAGGAGAGATGATTTTTATTTATAGCTTAGATTTTTGTGTGTCACATTTTTAAACAAAGGGGAGAAGGGAGCAAAGCTCTGCTGTTCACGTTCAGTGTCAGGCAGGCATCAGAAAGGTGTGCCCTATCAGAATAGGAAAGACCAGATTATAATGCTGGGTTTGCTGTGTTCTGACTTCTCTCTCTACTACTACAGCTGAAATTCTGTGTTGTGGTGCCGCTTTTTCAGAGCAACACACACATGGCTGAGAAATCCCCCCGAATCCTTCACAGCACCACGGCAGCTCAGAATAAGGAATTAGAAAACGTGACATTTGACAGGCAGCAGATAACAAGGTGCAAAAACTGCAAACTTCCTGTAGGTAGAAAGAAAGCAAAGCAATGTAGTGGAAGAAAAAATTTCTGACAGCTCTGACACTCGGGACCTATTTTTCTCCTCAATGCACATGTAGTTCTCCTCCGAGTATAATGAGAGTTATGCACACATATGGTGAGGAGGAAAGGTTACTCCACACAGCCAACTGCCCAGCCACCCCGCTTCAAAAATGTTATGGCAAAGAAAGAATAAAGATGTTTTTAGTAGCTTTTTGAGGCAACTGTTTGGGAAAGCCTCTAGGTCACTTCGAAGTAGGTGTAGGAAAAGGTAAATGTTTATAACGATGCCAATGAATGTCTAATGCCAAAAATCAATCACTTGTCTACCCACAAGATAACCCTCTGCTTCCAGGACCCAAAGCAACAGCTACATCAATCCAACAGAAAACAAGGAAAAGAGGATTGATTGCATATACTGAGATTCCAGTGATTAAAAAATATTGTTGAATAGCTGAATTACTCATATACTTCCAGTTAATGTCACCAATGTGTTACTTCAGCAATGGAGATAAAAATTCCTTGTTACTCCAGAGCAGTAACAGAAGCTTGCAAGGAGAGTTGAAGCACATTTACCTAAAACTGCAGAGAGGCTCAGGCACGGCTGTGCTTTGCTGCAGGTGTGACAAACACACCTGGCCTGACACAGCTGGGCTGCCATGGCACCTCTGTCACTCAAACCCTTCTCTGTTACCCAGGTCACAGTTACAGGGTTAGACTTCTACATTATGAAATGCTAGTAGCTGATGCACGTGATTACCTGGATTTTAGACACACCTTTTCCTCCTGAATGATAAAAAAGCCACTCTTCTTTCCTCTGCAGGGCAGTGCAGGGCTCTCAGCACTGCACCATTTACACCCCAGGAATGCAGAATTACTTCAGCCACTGAGAGCATACTTTCCCATGCTTAAGCTGCAGGTGATTATATTCAGAGCTGGTTTTCAGAGTTTTAAATTTGTTGAGTTTTTTAAACCCATCCCCAGGTACAGCTGCAAGAGGTTCCCCATGTCCTCCTGGGTGCAGCAGAATCACTTTTCAAGGGCTGAGTGCATCTCAGGCTCCCAGAAAGGCTCCCTGCAGAGCCCCAGGGTGCTCGGAAACCACGCCTGGGAGAGCAACTGGCTTTTCATCTCCATTGCTGGAGAACCAAGAAACACTTTTTGAACACCACTCCCCCTCAGAAACCTTCAGCTCACACTTGTCTGCACACAGACACAGAGGAGATGCTCTCTGAGCTCCCTGAAGCCCAGCAGGATTTCCATCTGCAGTTTCCAAAGGGCCACAGAGCGAGGATGAAAAGGCTCCTGTGTGGTTGAGGTGTGGAAGCTGGGCATCCAATGCTAGGTCAGCACTCTGAAAATGCAGAAGTTGTTCTGCTTAACTGATCTTGACACTACTTAATCAAGGGGAAATACAAGACCCATGGTTGTTCTCCATAGGACTGCTCAAAGCAAGAGCCTTCATGTTCAAATCTTACTTCTTATAAACCTTTAGCAGGACACTGCAAAAACAATACCTACAGCCTACAGCTGCAGGAGAACAGAACCCATTTTCCAGATATATGTTTACACAGAATACAGCTGAAGTTGATTAAATGTAATTTCTATTTATTTTACAGATGTCAGAACCTGAAGTCTCCACGCAGCACTCTGAGTTATAGAATGCATCCTTTACATTAATTAAAAAATGCTATAATGCTCTATCCTCTTTAAAAAAATAACTTATACTCACACATTTTTAAGCTAATTCTTAGAAACATTTCTCAGCTTAAATGCAATTTCATGCTTAACAAATAATTTTTCCTAAATGAGGAAAAAAAAATCACCAAGAGGAAAAACTGCTCTATGATGAGCAACACAACTAGATAATTGCCTCCTTGCCAAGATGTGAGCTCAGTTTATGAAGTTCTTTATAATCTGAAGCAAATTCATTCTTAAAGCAATTATTAAAATGCAAACTAAATAAACATTAACTTCACCAATCCCCACACATTCTCTCTGCACAGTTTTCCCATGCACAGGTCTGCTTTCTCACTAGAAATTACACAAAGCAGAGATAGAGATTTCATCGTCCACAACCCAGAGACATCAAGCCCGGGTGTCAAAGAGAATGAAGGGAAAACACAAAAATAAAGTAGAAGTTACTTCAAATGGCAAAGTTTTCTAAAGGATTTGTTTCAAAATCACTGGCCATTCTGGACTTCAGTGTTGAACCACAACCATGATACTTCAAGGTTGTTTTGAAAAGTTTGCAATAAACCCCAAGTTATTTAATATTCTCCCTTTGTAAAATAGGTGGATAAAGTTCATGTTAGCACAACACATGAGGAGCTGGGCCAGGCTCCAGGGAGCACATGCTGAAGGACCTCAGCTCCTGCCACCACCGTCCTTCCAAGTCAGTCATGACTCCTCGTGCAGCCCTAAAATCAAAAATATTTTCCAGATGGAATTCAGTTTCCCAGTCCAGACAATCCCTTAGAAGAACTGATTTGAAGGAAAGAGATGAACAGTCACCAGCATTCTGGTCCTTCAGCAGGCAAGTGAATGAGTGTTCACCTGAAGCCAACTGGAAGTCTGGTCCTGAATCCCACACATATGGACCTCCAACAGCACACAGACAAGTACTTACACAGACACATCCTGCTCCCTGAAAACCCCCTTCAAACCATTTTCAGAATTTCTTCTTCCCACCTCTGTGATTAAATGACTGAATTCCTAAATATTTGTAAATTAAAACTCATGAGGATTTAATAAACCGAGCTGATACAAGCATATGAACAAGGTGGTCTGTTTTTAATCCATGGCTGTTGAAAAGAAATGTGGGTGAGTACCCAGCTCTCATCTAAAATTCAGTCCTGTTTCAGCGAGCATCCAGCAAAGCAAAACCACAGTAGCCTGAATGATAAATACTTTGGTGCATCTTTTATGCATTAAAAGTCTATCACTCATATAAGAAAATGAACTTTATAAAAGAAGTCAGGGCACAGACGAAGGAACTTTCTCTTCTGATGCTGATAATTAACATGGTTAATTTGAAGCCGTGCACTTCATTCTGTATGGAGCTACCTATGATTTAAGGGTTTGCTGCAATCTGCCCCTCCCAGCAGCCTCAAAAGCACACACCAAGATTGTTCAAATTAACCATTCAAAACAGTCAGAGTCAGTGCAGAAATCCTGGCTCTTACTAAAAGTACCGACCAACACATAATCCATAATATCCTGTACAATATAACAGTCAAAACTGCTATATTACTGGAAAATGAGAAAACGTTACCATATGCGAAGATGAGCACTTCTATAAATTAAAATAGAAAAATAAAGTCCTGTAAGCAATATACACCAGTGTGTGGTCTAAATATAACTTTGCAACTGTCATGCAAGAAGCCAGTTAACTTGAATTAAAAGCTGACAGCACCCCACAGCAGGATCATTGCCAGAGCAGCGTGCCTTGCTCATGCTCCCCCTCGCCCCCGGCCCTGCCACGACACTGCAGGCGTAGGACACAGGAATCATCACCCTGCAGGGCAGCAGCTTTGGTGTTCTAACCCAGCCAGCTCCTCATTTTCATCCTCCAGTGCTCACCCAGAGGCTTAAATCAGTGACTGGTATCAAAGGGCACACCAGAAAGGCTGCTTTGCACAGATGCCAGCACCACCAAGGAAGGAGAAGGGGCTGCCGAAGAAAACGCACAAGAACGGACTCAACACTTCACACTGCTAGAGCAAAATATCCCTGAACCCATCCTGGCACTGGTGCCTGCCCTGCTGCAAGCTCGGCAAGAGACACCTGGGATGGGAAAGGACAAATTCCAAGGGTTGGATACTGCAGCTTCCCCCTCAGTGTGGACTCCATGAGGAGCACAGCAGGTACCATTCATCTGCTAACTGCAGCTCTGCCAGTCTTAACAAGTCACTGTATACATGACAAAAAACCACTTCTAAAATTAATTTATTAATAAAAATAAATTTAAGACTTAAAAAAAAATCTTCGTAAGAGTTTTCTAAATGTGTAGTGTCTTATGGGTCAAATTCTCCTGATGAGGTAACCACTTCTTACTCCTGAAACAATGAAGTCATGCTACCTGTTCCCACCATCGGAGGCTTTCCAGCAGCACAGGATGAAGTTCAAGCAGTAGATAGAGGCTCTCCCTGAGGAAGCAACTGATAATTTCAAAAAAATAATTCTGAAATGTACTTTAGTTTTAAAATGTATTGAGAAACCCCAGACATTAAATACTCAGCAGAGCATTTCTGGCAGTGTGTGTAGAATGCGTTTGGGTATTTTAACACAAATAGGAAAAACACTGCCAGAAGCCCTGATTTTTATCATTCTGGATTTTGGATCCAGGGCAGTTTTCTCAGTTTAAGACAAGCTCTAGCCCAGATCCAGCTTGTGCAAGCACAACAAGCACACCCCCCAGCTCCAGACAGCAAGAGGTGTGTGGGCACCTCCACAAACCTCTGCACAGGTAGTGGTTGGCAACACACCCCAACAAATTACAACAGTTATTTAACCCAGTTTTCTGCACTATTCAGGAAATCACTATTCTTCCTTCAGCACACTCCACAACCTAGATTGTGATCCTAAGTTATTTTGACAGAATCCTTTTAAAGTTCTCCACTGTAGAAAACGAGGGAAGCCAGTCAGCTTTGCATGCAGGAACTGCAGGATCTGGGCTGGGAGCTTTCTGTCTTTGTGGTTTGCTGCTGTAATTCCAAAACCACACACAGCGATGGAGCTTTAGACCACTATTAGAAATGTGACTTCGGAATAAATTAAGAACACTCGTGGGAAGGGGAGCCGAACTTTCATGTGGCTTCCTGGAGGCTGTTCTGGCACTGGAGAAAAATCAGACACTACACAGTAGTGGATTGGTAATAAACTAACCCAGAGCAGGACTTCCAGCCACTGTCAGGCACGTGGTGCCACGGACAGAAAAAACATGCAGGATGAAATCATGGCCCCACATCATTCCATGGCACAAAGCAGATTTTTCAGTGTGGGCATAAACACTCACAAACCTACAGCTGTATTTGTCCATGCTACTGGGGAGGAAAATTGTAAGAGCTCTAGGGCAGGTCTTCGATTTGCATATTTCTCCCTATTATTATTTATTGCACTGAAGAAAACTGTTCCTTTTACAGGCTCCCATCTTCACTGGAATAAATGCATCATTATTCTGATAAGAAATGCAGAGCAGAGGCATAATGCAAACCATAAATCTGGGAGACAAAGCAGAACCGTTCAGGTTTTCAAAACCAGGAAGCACTTGGTGCTTGCCAGGCGTAAAAACACCCCAAAACACTCTTTTATAACTAAAAGCTCTATTTATAGCAATTACTACACAGTTTTCACAAGTTTTCCATCTTCTTGGAAAAGCAATGCTTTAATTCATGTTCTAATTATGCTACAGAGAGATTATTATTCTGAAACAGATAAATAGCATTAAGTCAGTTAGAAGTTATTTCAGGCATTACAAAGTTACTGAGACTCCCTGCTAACATGTTTCCTCTCTTTTCCAACTTTTCTCTGTCCCCTACTAATGTAAGAAAGGCCCACACAATCAAATGGAAAATGCAGTACATGCTTCTCAACAGGAAACCGAAATTGGCTACACACCAAGCACATCAGTATTTAGATATCTAAAAAAAAAAAAAAAAAAAATACAACAACAACAACAAAGTTGACTGTCTCCTAGCACTTTAGATTACTCCAATTATAAAATCAAAGCCATTCCCATGTTTGCAGTGTTGCCAATGTGTGGATGAATTAAATATGCTTTCACTGTGTCTCCTATTGAGGTTCACTGCCCTTCTGTTTTCTAGCAGCACATAAAAATATTAATATTTAGCTCTGTAGGATCAATCCTACGCCTCCAAAAGGCAGTACAAATCTACCAGTGATTTTTGTCCAAACAGACTTTGGCTAAAGCCAATGTGAATACATTGAACTAACACACCACTCTATGCAAGAGAACAGAGCACAGCACTACACAAGGCATAAATAAACTTCAAACATCAAAAAAAATCAATCCTTTTCTCAGACCTTTCACATGATACAATCAAATACACAGCTTACTTTTTTTTAAATTAAAATCTTATTTTGCTAATTAAAAGTATTTCTTTTATATTCCCCCTCCCCAAATCATTCCAAAGAGCATCTGAAAACTCAGATGTGCTATTCAAAGGATTTAAAAGTCAATGCTAGAATTTATCTAGTTTCTAAAGTATTATCCTATTTGTTGGCAGAAAGCTGTTCCAGGCTTGGAGGCAATTAGTTGTGATAGCACACTCCAGAAAGGCTGCAGAATCCCACGGGATTTCCAGGGAAAGCAGAGAATGCTTAGGGCATGTTGTTCGATGCAATCCCCCCCCAGCCAAACACAGATGTCCGATTAAAAGGCCAATTAAAGGAACATTAACCTTTAACCAAAAATATTACAGTAGTTTAAATTAGTCAAGAAAACCAGAGCAGAATGTTATTTCAAACTCCTTTTCCTCTGCAGACTTTCTTTAAAGTGTTATCCATTCACTTTTGTTTTACGAGGGCAACACTGCCCATAAAACTAACATTTTTGAGGTTAGCATTTGGCTAACTTGGAGAAACAACGTTGTCACAGGAATGTAAAAAAATAAAAAATAATAATAAAAAAACCCCACGTCTGACTGCACCACATATCTGCAACATACATTTTACACCTTTTAAAAGCTAAGGTGGAGATGAAAGTTTAAACCAGGATTCACTTTGGAGTAAATTTATCAGTAAAGTACACACACGTTCATGTAGCACAGTCTGCCAAACATTTTTAACACTCAATCCTGTAATAATAAATTTTGATTTCAAAAAACAACCATAAAGGCACAGATCCAAGAGTTATACTGACATTTAATGGTTAAACAGAGGGCGTACAACAATTTATTGCATTAGGTGATTAAAGGACATACTGCTTAAAGTAACTGGAAATAACATCTACAGTGGAGATGAAACAGTAAAATGCACTGAAGTGGCTTAAAATTGAAAAAGCGAGGTGCGAGAGATGCACAAAACACAGGGAGTGGGAAAAACCCACCTAGGCAGGAACGGACAGAAACACTCCCGTTAACTGCAGCGCCCGGCACCGGCATTTCCCTAAGTGACACAAATCAGCATTTACTGCCCCAGAGCCCGGCGTGGCGAACACTTCAATGGGGGCTCCTTGACGGCTCGGCTCCTGCTCGAGCTGTAACCAACAAGATTTAGGGAGCTCCGGGCGGTGCCGGGCTGGCAGGGAGCTGCACACCCTGCCCTGCACCCCGAAACAATGCGCGGATTCTGCAGCGCCCGGCCCTGGGAGCCCGTGCTTAACGGGATTAGTGCTGCTGTCTACCCCATTCAACCGGCCCAGGCTTTAAGGGCTCAGAGCAGAGCAGATGTCTTCTGCTACCCAGAACATTAGAGCTGAAGTCTCCTCAGAGGGCACGGAATAAAGATGAAATCTTTTCACAAGGGGCATAAAAGAAATGCCAGTATTCTTGCACACACTCCCTACAGTACAGCTCTGCCTTGTTTTCTGCCGGGTTGGCTTTTTTCTTTTTTCTTTACTATAACCAGCAACAAAAGTTTTTTTTTCTGTAATTTTTTAATCAAAATTATTTTATGGGTTTGTGTCTCTCTGATTCTGCCTAAGTGTGCCAACTAATATATTTTCTCTAGCTTCCCAAGTTAGTTTTCCTAAAAAAGCTTAATAAAAGTAACCAATATTTGCTTTTTAGACTGTATTATCAGAAAAAAAGAGGAAGTCTTTAAATTAGTGACTTGAAGATATTTACTGTAAGTAAAAGGATTTTTTAAAAAGTATTAAAATGGCCTTTAAAATTATTTTGGCAGTATTTTTGTATTTAATACCGAACTTACTACCATGGCTATTTTAAATACTTGTCAAAGGAATGTTGTATTTGTGTGCATTTGCTTGCTAGTAATTGCTGAGGAGACACTAAAGATGAAGCTAAATGTTAATTAAGGTTAGCTTTCCAGAAAACAAATCCTACAAACATCTCAGGAGCAAATTTATCATCTTATTGTTCTGAATGTGTGATCTGCAGAAATAAAGGCCACTGGCACAGCCGATGACCTTGAAATTAAACTTCAAAGGGAAAACTTGACGTTCCAAATTGTTTTAATAAAATGAAAGAAAAAGGTCCCTTCAAAAGTTAGTTTTATTAATTGTATACAGGATCCTTGAACAGCTCCTTGGCCGCATGCTCTGACTGGTGCTATCTTACATGATAAATCTGTGGTGCTGATCCCCACTGACAAGATCAGCCGTGCGAGCGCTGATTTCGGCTTTGGAAGGACCACCCAGAAAGGCAACCCCACTGAACCCCTCTCCTGCAGCACCACCAGCTACCAGGGAATATACACGCACCACACAGTGCCTGAAATGTAAATCCTCACCAACTCTTTCAAGCAGAAATCCCCCGACTCCAAAAAGACTAACTAAGGCCACTTACTGCTCAGTGCTCAGACGCTCACGCTACTCCAGTTCACCAGCAGATCTGTTTCTGTCCCAGTTCAAATGGTCTTTGGCAAAATTAACATTCCAGAGCGAGAAAGCAGCTTGCCTTTTACTTGCATAAAAACATACCCGTGCCTTGGATAAGCAGTGAAGTTTTTTCTGGTTGCTATACATTTCCACTGCAGGAAAAGCCTGTTGGTGAGTGGTCCAATCTTCCACGATATTTATGCTTTGTTTTCACTGCATCTGTTTTAAAATATCCCAGAAACGTGGTGTTGAAAGCGACTGACCATACGAACACCCCGTTCTCTCCACATTCAAGTCTCAGCTATGTTTCTCACACAGACTGATGCTGAAGTGTCTCTCACAGCTCCCCAGCCCCAGGAACACACTGGTCTTTGTCTGTGCTCCTCAGGACATCACTCACAACCCTGCAGTTTCCCAAACCAATGCCTACATAAAAGCAGAAAAGTTGAAACAGATCACTGTGCACTTCCAGCACCTGCAGCTGTTACTTTGGAGCACAAAGATTAAAATTTCAGCACGCGGGTCCTTCCTCCCTCCTACTGCTGGATCCTGCAGGACGCTGAGCCACAAAAGCACTCACAGCAGAGCACAGCAAAAACTGCCTGGACACATATGGTTTGACTTAACATTAACTGATTAAAGGTATTTTGACCAGTTCCACAGTTGAATTACATGCACCTGTTACCCACATTAGTAGGACCAACATCCTACTCCACACACAAGGATGCAGGCCTGCGGATGACGGACTCAAGAAGGTTACATTTCACATGTTTAGTACTGGAACAGAGTAGATTTATTTATCAATTTCACAGTTTCCTTGAAATAAACCATTTACATTAAAATAATTTCACCTAAGATGCGATAAAAATAATGTTTGAATACTCAAATTTATACCTTTTTATATAAATGTACTGTTAATTTTATGATCTGTGCAAAAATAATTTATCAGCATCCAGTTTCTAGTATGTATTTTCAGGGCCAAACCAAATGAATCATGAGAGAAAGATGTTCCTGCCTTTCTAACACCTTTAATTTCAGTAATTAATGACAACAAATAGAGCCAGTCTATTTAATATTTGCTCCATTGGTTCATACAGTATCCTGACACTGATACAGCTTCAGTTCTGGGTCCGTTTGGGGTAAATAAATCAAAATCATTTCATTGGAATAGATTATATAATTCATGGAGAAGAAAAAAAGGGACGAGTTCCTGAGCACACCCGATCTGAAACAGATGCAACTGTTCAGCTGAGCTGGGCATGGGAGGACAGAGACACTTTCTCTCTGAACATCATGAGAAAAGTCAGCCCGGGGATGAGAAACTCGGGTGAGAGCAGTAACACTCTGGAAGGCAGCTAAAACACACGTATTTCCTCCAACAAATAAAAATCATTCTGGAATGGGCACTAAGGACCAAGAAAAAGCCTGCAGTGAAGCCATTCTTCCAGCCAGGCACATGGAGCACGTTTTGGATCCCTTAGATGATGGGTAAACCTTGAAGTCATCACCCTGAAACCCACTGAGCCTCCCTCCCTTCCTCCCCGCAGCAGCTGAACATCTGACCTCACAGCCATGTAAAAAAAGAAATACAATCATTGTTCCCACATGACAAAACCAACATTTCAGTCCCTTTTGAGCAAGCAGCAGAAGTAGGGAACACCCTCATTAGGAGATGGCTGCCCAAAGCTATCCTCACTTTCTGCAGCAGACTTGGGCTCACGCCTCCCAGCTGGCTCAGTTTAAGCTCAGCACACACTGCACATGCTCAGCCCATGCAAACCAGACCTTTTGTTGGCATGATCACATTGAAAATGTGGCTATCTAGATGTGTAATTCATGTCTAATTTTAAAATATATGGTTCCTAATGCATGAACTACAGGTTTGAACAATGATCCCAAATGCTTCTGTGATACATAAGAAATTCCAGACCTTTAGGGGTAGAAGCTGATAGTGAAGAATTCCAGAACTACCTTAGACACCAACTGAGAGGCAGAAACTGGTGCAAAGGTATAAATGCCAATGTTCTGTTACCTGTGAAAAAGAAACCAATCAACTGCAACCTTTTTCCTGGAGAAGGACACCAGAAGGTAGGAATAGATGGGTCTTGAGCAGTCAGTCACTATTCAGAAATTATTTTTTAAAATAAACGAGAAACAAAAGCTAGAGGTATCGAGCCAGAGACTGCTGATTGCTGTGATTGACTGCTATCCCAAGAGATCTTGTTACATTTTAATTATCTTAAGGATTTGATTAATCAAATTTGCTGTTCTCAGCTGCACTCACTAGCAGTGTGCTTGTACACAAGGACGTGCCTGCTGAGGAAGGGAAGCTGCCGTGCACATACACAACCACAAATCCCTCCTGCACCTGTCCTGAACCTGGGCCTCCACCCTCTGGGGATGCAGTCTGGGTACACCTTTCCCAAAGAGAACCTCACAAACCAAGCAAAGATGAAGGCAAGCACAGGTACTGAACAGCTCCATGTAGGAAAACCAAGATGGAACAGCTTTCCTCAGCCTGGAAAAGGACAAGAGAGGAAGAATACAAGAGAAGTCCAGAAAATCATGATCTTTCTTTTGTGAGAAACTATGAAAACAAAGCTTGCTTTTGGTTTAAAACAAGTGGTGAAGGCTTTTTGTGGTTACCTGTAGAAGTGCTGTCTATGCTCAGTGCTGAGCAAGCACCAAAAAAAATGAGCTTTCCCAAATTTTTCCTAGGGAACATTAGGCAAACCAGCCCTACCACTCCCCATGTCCCACAATGACAGATCCCCAGCTCCAGATATGGACTCTGAGTTAACAGCAGGAGTCCCTGAAACCATTAAAGTTACTTATGGACAGTCACTGGAGCCCTCTGCAACCTGCCATTCACAACAACTCAGCAGCTGCCCTCAAATGGAAAAACCTGTCCATGAGTAAGTCAGAACCTATCACAGTTAAACTACTTTCAGTATTGAAGATCATAATTGAAATCAAACAGATGATGATTTACTCTGAAGATTTCAAGTGACATCTGCTGAAATAAAAATACAGTTTGGAGAAAGATTGCAAGAGGATGACTACGTTATTACCAATAACTTTCACATCTGTCATTAATTTTCACTCAGTTTTATCTTTGCTCCTAGTCTGCATCCAATTTCACATCGACTTGTGTTTTATTACAATCCCAACGCAGATCCCATCAACTGAAAAGACCAATAATTGCCTATGAAATGCAGCAAATAGCACAGATACTGTTTCCCTTTCCTCAGCACAGCACAGCGACTTGAGGCAGCTGGCACAAAGGATGGACTGCCTTGAAACAATCTTCTTCCAGAACATAAAGCAGCTACAAATACAAACCCAGCCCAGAATGTTTCCCCCCAAGCCTGGAAAGAGTTAATCAAGTTACACTGCTCGAACACGGTACTGAATGACGTTGAAATGGCACAGGAACATTCTCTGGCATATTCCAGACAAACTTCCCCCAGTGACCATAATTTAAGGCAACATTTTAAAAGAGCCCTTTAAATCTCAGGCTGTGGAGAAATGCCTGTAACAGAATCTCTCTTGCCTCCTCCCCTGACAACACACCAAGCTCAAAAGTATACGTTTAACGCCCAAGGGTCCTACCTGTCTTTAAGGAATTTTTATAAAGTAGATGGCTACCTCAGGCTATTTAAGTACTTTGTAGTAAGACATCAATGGCATGTATAGAGATATTCCTTTGATCATTACACCGGTGGAAAAAAATAAGAAAACAACTCCTAAATCTTCCCCATATAAATTTATGCTTGGAACTCACCGACATAAGAATCATCATACTACAAAACCACAAATAGTATTCAATTTAGTCTCTGTGTTCTCACTCATGTGATAGCCTTTGATAGGCCCCATGATGAAAAATGAATAAATTTTACTACAAAGATGGTTTGTGAACAAAGCCCTTTTTATTTTGGTTTCCTATTGAAGAACAAGAAATCTGAAATTAAAGGGGGAAATCAATAGCTAGGCTAATTATTAGCCAAAACCAACAATGAATGAAATGGAGATTTTCTCTTCTGTAATTTCTAGCAGCACATTTCAAAACTTTATTCTTTTGTTCTGTTTCTCAGTTCAAAATTCAAGTTATCATTAATATAAGGCAGAATTTAAACTGTTTTCATTTTCACTGCCTGCACTGAAGACACAGAACCATCCTCCTTTTGCTGTTTAACTAAGTCTCACCAAATGAAATGTTACACAAGTTTTATTTTAAGGGCTGCTCTTGAAGAAAGAGGATGTGAGTATCTGTGAAAAACAAGTGCAGAAAGAAGACTAAGATATGTAGATAAATCATTAGTTATATTAAGATATGAAACAGGCACCCAAAGAATGGCATAAAATGTAAATGAACTTTGGGATCTGGTCTCTTAATTTGACAGCTGTTTGACAACTGCAAAATGGAAAACTGACCTCAGACAACTGTGTATAAATGAGACTATTAAGCAGAAGAATTTCATATGGAATGATACAATATACACTGCAGTAACTCCTCACATGGGAATAGCTAAATGTAGACTGGAATTTTTATTGTCTTTGAAGGTGATGATGTTAAAAAGACTTGAATTTCACAAAGAGGAGCTCTATGCTACATTATCACAATTAATGCCACTTTCTGAAATACAACGACTGTCGCCTGCAGAAAAAATGCTCACGCAGAAACTCCCAGGCTTTTAAAAACACATCCAAGGGTAGGTGTCCAGCTCTGTGTCTGGAGACACACCAGAAAATGTCTTCTGCTCTTGAACTCCAAATCCAAAGTCAGCAAAATTATACCAAGAACAGGTCATGGGATAACCCTTTATTTGAGGGGCCTCTTTGGAAGTGCTGCAGGCAGTCACAACTGCACATGGAATCTGTGTCCCCAAAGCAGCAGCAGAACAGACACGGATCCCTGGAGAGAGTGGCTCCAGGAAATGCTCAGCCCTTTTGGTCCCTATGGACAGATCTTCTTGGAAAGAGTGGCAAAGCAAGGGGGGAAGCTTCTACCATGACTGCCTGAAGCATGGTTAAAATTTGATATTCTCAGCAGGAACAGAGAATTAAACAGGAAACAGAGAGAAAGCCCACTTTTAGATGTAACCAACCATTTCTACTCATCATTCTGCTCTAGATCCCACTGAGAAGGGCAGATCTTCCAAAAGCACCACCAAGCTCCACTTCTTCACATTCTCCAGCAATGTAAAGAGCCCTTTGTGGTAAGTATGTCTCATTCCAAAGCAGTTAAACACTTGGCTCTTTATTCTATTTCTCTCTTTGGGACAAATACTTGAAATCAGCCTTTCCTACCTCTCTTTTTAACCACAAAAAAACCCACAGAAGTTGCACAACCTGTAATAGAAGAGACAAAAAACCCACCCAAGCACTTGCAGCAAAATCCAGACTTAAAAAGAAAGGTTACAGCTTGTTTCAGTTTTTGGTTGTTTGGGATTTTTTTTCTAGATCTTGAGTTCAGTTTTTATGTCCCAATGTAATTCAAGTTGACAGTAACAAAACTGAAACTGAAAAATTAACAAAGCACATCCCAAAGACATCCAATGAGACATGAGCACCATCACCAAAATCTTGAACATCCAAACCTCTTGGAGCAAAGATTCACACTGTAACTGCAGATGTTTGAAAAATCACAGCCACAGAACACCCTGAGTCAGAAGGGACCCACGAGAATCAAGGAAACCAACAATCCCACTCTGTGCCTGAGACGTTGTCCAAACACTCCTGGAGCTCTGGCAGCCTCGGGGCCATGACCACTCTTCCCTGGGGAGCCTGCTCAGTGCCCAAACACACTCTTTTGTTCACTTCTACTCGCCTTTTGCTAAATGTTTTCATTCTTGTTTTCAAGAGACACTAAATAACCATCTTCAAACATCTTCTCCCAGCCAGTTGTGTTTTTACGGACCTTCATGACACTCAGCCTCACTGTCACCTACTTAATGCTACTCGGAAACTAATTATGACTTATAATAATACCACTGATTTATTCTCACACAATTCTGGCACAAAACCAACTCTACTCCAACTCTACTCCAAGTGAATCCTAGACAGGACCAGAGCATCTGCACAATGACTTGAAGACAGTTTGTGCTTTATAGGTTATCCATTTTCTCTGACTCTAGCAGTAATTCTAATAAAATACTTGAAATTTCCCTACAAAACTTGCACTGCTCATAAGCCTCTGCATCACCTCTTGGCCCCACTACAAAAGAAACTTTAGAAACATCCAGATCAGTAGGGAGTTGAAGTCAACCGTCATTTTACAGGGGAGGCTCGAATGATTTCCACCAGGAGTGGTCCTTGCCCTGAAGACTTTAATCAGGGATGAAGAATGTGAACCCAACACACAGATCACAGTTCAACATCTCCCCGTTAGGGCTGGAACTCTGCCAGGTGACATTCTCCATGTGTCCCTTCCAGACACGGCTCTGCTACTGAGCCCCACACCAACAGGAACTCTGCTCCCTGAGGAAAGCTCAGCTGAGCACAAGGAGCCTGCCTGAAGCTGCACATCCCCACTGCCAGCAAGAGGCCAAGAATAATGGTACAAAAAACTTTGGGAATCGGGCTGTAACCAGCACAAGCAGCAAGGGAAACACAGCAGAGACCTCTCTTCATTGTAATTTTATCCTCTATTCCCAATTTTGCTCCCTTGCTGCCTAAGGCCATTTCAGACAAACACTTTTATAATGGATGCCCTTCAAAGATAATATTTTGCTTTTAATGCCCTTTAATAAACAAAAGGCATTCCAAGTCTTTAAGCAGCTTGTAAAAGCTTATTATTTTTAAAAGTATCTAATTTCAGAATATAAAAATGAGTTTGAGGCTGAACTATCCAGCCTGTTCTTAAATGCCAGCACCTTTATAGTGCTCTCTGAAATTACAACGGATTGTCATGTCTCTGTTGGGAGCACCAACATAAATCTCAACTGTAATAAGAAGCCTTAAAAGGAGAATTATAGGGACAGATTTTCATCTTCTAGAAGTCTGGTTTACTTCAAAAATTTACATAATCTATACAGATCCAGGCAGAGTTAGCCTTTAGTGACCTGAGAATACCAAACCTCCGAGATTTGCAGACATGTCTAGATAAAAGTCAAAGCTTATATTATTAAGCTGCTATAACTCTTACATCTCCATCCACGTGTCCCATTTTATTTCTTGCCATAGTTTAATGATACTTCCAACATGCCTTGTGCTTTTTAACCTGGATGATGTATCTAATGATTTTGGTATTGAAAACTAACCTCCTCCTTCTGTTTCCATATAGATCTCATAAAAGCCAGAAGAAATAGATTACTGCCCAGAGCTGTGGTTTACTTGTTCATTAAACAGCTCACGCATAGAATCCTCTTAAAAAGCCACTTAGTGGCAAATGGCTATTCAACACTACAAATAAAAATTTCTAAAAAACAGCTTTCTATTCATATCAGTGTTATAATCCTGCAGGGGTACTGCTGAATTTTTTGGTGTAATTTGGATGGCTGTTTCCCACCAGAAATTGTGGAGACATATATATATATATATATGTATGTATGTATGTATGTATGTATGTATGTATGTTTTACACCCTCCCAAGGAATGTATCGTGAATGATGAATTTTAAAACAAAAAATCCAGCTGTTAGCAACTGTGGACCAAGAGATCTTTTTAGGACAATTGACAAATGCCCCAGGAGTTGGCAATATGGATGTTGTACATGCCACGTGTGCTCATCCTACCATAAATTAGGTAGATCACACACTGGAAAACTCTTGCACAGTGCAGGCACAAATCCAACATTCAACATACCTTGCTAGTGCCTAAAGCAACATCCAACCCAATCTGAGAGCAGCAATCCGGGGAAAAATTAAAAAAACATTGTATGAGTAAAAATATGAATCTGCATAAATCAGCTCTCAGTGAGCTCCTTGCTTCTTGTAGGATGTGATGTGTGTTGATTTTCAGTCAACTCTCAGCTGCACTAGTCAGTAACTATTCCAACACTCACAACCTTTGACAAATCTTAATACTTCCTGCAGCACTTCCAAGATTCAGTTAAGTCATGTCCAGAAAGAAGATGGATGGTCCTGGAGTTTTTACATGCTTAAAGCAGCTTGTTTCTATTCAAGACTACATCTCTCACAACAATAACTACCTTCTTTGATTTTTACACACTAATCAACTCAGTTTTCAATCTTCTCTCTAAGCTCCCCAGAAAAACTGAAGTGTAAGACTCACAGAAGTGTTTTGGTTTCTAGAGGCAAACCCACAGACTTTCACACTGTAACTTCCCAGACTGCAAACTCTGCAGGACACACATCATTACCTTCATATGCTGGAAAGCCACCAGACTCTCAAGACACGATTGTAATACAAATAATAAATGAGAAAATTCAGTGCTACTACGACAGACATGAAGGGAAGGCTCCTCTGTTACCTATACCTGCTATGACCCACAGACTCTACTTTAAAAACCTGTTACAGTGCCTTCAAAAATGTTTAAATGAGCATTGCCACAGGAGCAGACAACTGGTACTGCATATGACAGGGAGTTTTCCAAACAGGAACCCACTGGTGCATCCCTTCTGACAGAGAGAGCCTTATCATGCTCTCCCTGGCCTACAATCCTGACAACCCTAGAAGGGCTTTTCCAACAAACCATTTATGGAGTTTGAAGGAAAAATCAAAATAATTACATCACCGTGATAACTGTGCCAAACCACCAGGACAGTGAAATTCTATATACAGATAAAAAAAGGAACAATGACAAAAGAAGGTGACAAAAGAAAGAAGAATTGAAATAATTAAGTACTTCATACTAGTCAGGGGAGGCTTAGGTCAGATTCTTCCAGATGGCCAGGCACTGAACAGGCTCCCCAGGGAATGGTCACAGCCTCAAGGCTGCCAGAGCTCGAGGAGCATTTGGACTCAGCTCTCAGGCACAGGATGTGCTTGTTGGGTGTCCTGTTGTTGTGGTTTGACACTGGCCAAACGCCAGGCACCCACGAGAGTCACTCACTCACTCACCCTCCACAGCTGGGCAGAGGAGAGAGAAATTTAATGAAGGCTTCATGAGCTGAGATAAGGACTGGGAGAAAACACTCCAAGGGCACAACAGGCTCAACTAAGAGGTACAGCAGAGAAAGGGATGATTTCCTCAGAACACCTGCCTGTCCCAAGCTGGGGCAGATCAGGTCAGAAAAGTCAACATTTACTACTTTTCCTGTAAAACCTTGCAGCTTTGGAAATATATGTCAAAATCCACATGATGTAATTGAACTTCTTGCAGCCCATACAAAAAGAGCATTTGAGTGCTTGCTCACCCAGGCTTGCAGCAAAGCATGATCAGCTCTCTCCCAGGCAGGTCAACTCTTCACAGGCAGTTGACAACCAGAGTGTAGAACAAAGTAAAAATTCAAAGCAGAATGAAACTTTATCTTAACAGAGACAACAGTCATGGAAAATTAAAGCAAGAGGACTTTTACTTGTTTTCGCTGCACATAAATCCTTTCCAATGCTAAGATGACTAAGAAGAAATTGAACTCGTGGTATTTATGCAGTATGTTTTAACAATGGAAATCTGAAAAGAACCCTAAAATAATTCAAAAGGAAAAGGACTGCAAGAATGCTCTGGATTTGTGTTTCAATGAGCTATTCCCCAAAGAAATGGTATCGGCAGGCTGTTTCAGGGAACCAGGAAATCACTTTCCTTAACCCTTCTGAGTCCTACTTCACCACATTGTTGCTATTTTTTGTACAGCACAGTACACAAGGTCCTGCAATGCTGTTTCTGAAACTGTCAGGAGTCTAATTTAAGGCAATAAACAGATTGAATATGGCACCATTTAAATTACAAAAAGAAAGTGACATTTCACTACTTATCTAATAAAGTTAGAATTTAATACTTGCCCCGCTGAAGGAATTCTGAGCTATCTGGAAATGTCAAAACATGTACTTAAAGACTGACAAAAAAGAATAGTTATTTTCACTTTTCCTCTTCTAAGCTTAGAAAGGCAATACCCCTACGGATCAAAAGGCCAGATAAATCTTATTAAGTACTAAGTTTTCCCTTTTGTCTAGTCCCCTCTTCACATTCCATCATTTCAGCCCTTTGAAATTCCTTTGTTCTGCCCATGATCAGGGTTTCTGGGGGAAATCTGGCATTGGATCTAAAGGGAACCCCACACCACTGAAGTTTTCCTGACAATTCATCACTTGGTAAATGATTTCTTTTCTACCCCCTACCTTGCTTGCACCGAGTATTTCCACAGAACCTCTGAGTGTGGTGCTAATGAGACAAAACTTCCTGTTGCATCCAAATGCATCATCTCAAGGATCTCTACATGAAGTGAAGGGGCTTCTGTATCTGCCAGCTGAAAGCTCCTGTCCATCCCATTGGTATTTCAGAATAACAGGAATATGTCCTCACTCCCAGCCCATGTCCATCACCAATGCCTGCCCAGATGAAAGGACCACGAGGCCTTTTCCTTTGCTCTGTTCCAGGAGGACAGAGGGCTGCAGTCCCCACACTGAATCTCCAAAAATTCCCCTTTACCACCCTACCACCTTGCTGATGTTCATTTAGGAAATCAGCTGCTCATCAACAATGCAGCCAGAGAGAAAAAAGCTGACCTATTAACAATGGCATATACTTTGTGCAGCCACAGAAAACTGTCTTTATCAAATCAGGAAGCAGGATGATCATAAAAAAGAGGTACAACATTAAATTCATTTTTCCATCCACTGTTTCTGTCGCTGTTGAATTTTAATATATATGAGATGCAACACAAGAGTAAGAATCAAATCAAAACATTTATATTTCAACTCCCCTAGAATCTGAAGCTTTATGCTAACAATGAGAGCCACAGAGGGAGGGAAAGTAGTAACAAAGGTATCATTATAGTAATTTTCATTGTCTTTGCTGAACATCATCGTGATGACTCGGGTCTAAGTCTCTAAGGGTTATGTGAATCCATCCACTTTAAGACTCTTTGCTTACCATACTCACACAATGTGCACGTGAACAACGAGAATTTCTTTCAACAATGATATGCATTAATTTATAGAATTTTTCCAAGACCCTTTGTCAAGCTTCAGTTGTAGGTCAAATAATTCATGCTTTGCAAAGATAATCTCTGCATTTAAAATTTATCGGTCCTTCAGAGGTTGGTTCTCATTAGTGCTCATCATTTTCATGCTCATGAAATACACCCTCACAAGCTGAGCTAGTCCTACTCCATATCAACTATTCCACCACGCTAACTTGATCCAACTGTTGCAATTATGAATCATCTGCTGGAGCTGTAAGTTATGATCTTCAATGGCCACTAATGAAGGCTGCCTGGCAGTTAAAATATCAAAGCAGCATATATCAACTCGCTTCAGAGCAGGAGATAGACTTCCAGCGTTGGGCTTTTCTTGTATTTATTACCCACTGTAATCCCATGCCGGGCTGTGCCCGCCAGTGGCAGCACAGAGCTCAACACCAGGTTCCAATAACCATCCTGGAGCTGTTTGCTGGAATGGGAGGGGGTGCAGATGAAAGGCAGGGGCTCTGCAGGCAATCACTGCAGTCAAAACAAAGGGACTTCAGACAGAGACAGAGATGCATCAGGTGTGAGTCCCAAAGGAGCAGTCGGGAGAGTGGGGCCTGACTGAGCTGATGGAGGCTGCTGTGCCCAGGGAAAGGGTGAGCGCCTGCCCCGGGATCATTCCAGAGGCAGGAGGGGAAAGGTGCTGCTAGCTGGGCATGAATTATTCTGATCTGGAAAGCCAAAGCCTTGGGAAGTCATTTTAGACACTTTCTAAATCACTTCAGTCATTCAACTGTATCGTTTTTACATACACAGTATGGAGCAAATCTTGTTGGCATTTAAAATGAGTTCTCTCATTCCAACATGACAGTGCAGTTATCCGTGAGGGGAAGGAGCAAAAAAATCAATTTTCAGAGATTTCAAAAGTGGGCAAGAAAGAACTCTGAGGCGTTTCCTTGGCAAAAAACTCCTGCACTGAGTCGAGGTGGGTTGCCTGATCCAACAGGGGTCAGCTCCTCCAACTTGGAGCAGAGAATATTAATAACATCAGCAACAGAATAAAAAGTTCCCACTCCATGGATATTCAGTAAAACACTTCTTTGGCAAGAGAAGTTTAGGCATGGAGATAACACCAAAAACACAGCTGGTTTTGGAGAACAGAACTATTGCTGTTCTCTTATGTGCTGAAATCCTTTACTGGGATTAAAGAGAACGGGGACAGAGGGACTACCAGGATCACAGTATTTTTATTTTCCACTTCATCACTAACCCAGGCATCTATTGCTAGCCACCACTTCCTCTGTATTACTTTAACCCTTGGAGTGGTGGTGGTTTTTTCCTATCCTTGTAACAGAGTTCTTAAAGATTTTTCTCTTTTTCTTTCTTTTGTGGGCAGCAGATCAAGGTGGGAATTGTACCCTTCTGCTCTGCCCAAGTGAAACAGCACCTGCTGAGATGTCTCCAGCTCTGGAGTCCCAGCACAGGAAGGATGTGGAGCTGCTGCCAGAGCGAGTCCAGAGGAGGCTGCAGAGATGCTCTGAAGCTGGAGCACCTCACTAGGAAAGGTGGGGGTGTTTACCAGGAGAAGAGGAGGCTCACTGCAGCCCTTCAATACTTAAAGAACACTTTTAAGATGAGGACAGACTTTTTTAGCAAGGCCTCTTATGACAGGACAAGAGGTGATGGTTTCAAAACTCAAGACAATAGATTTAGACCAGATAAAAGAAGACCAGACATTTTTTTCAGTGAGGATAATCCAGTAAATTGACTGACAACTAGAGGAAAGACTGCTCTATTTTAACTTTATTCAGCCTGGCGCAGCATCTAAATGACCTGCATAGTTTGTCTTACACCAAAGATCACACACAGGCTCACTAAGCTGGTAACTACACTGAAATCCTAAATTTCACTCCATTATTTTAACAATAACCTATCCCTCCACTCCTTACAGCTACACTTCTAAGGAATCCCTGCTGTCAGGAGAGGATGAGACTTTATGAGCAAAACACAGCCATCAGATCAGAGCCTGAAGGGACAGGGATGTTAACTTACATTTGCTCTCTCGTGCTGGTTCACATACTTATGGAATTCCTCATTTTCAGCTCTCTAACTTCAGCTAAGACATTCAGTCCAGTGTACTTCCTTGTCAAGGTACCATCAGTCAAACCCAAGCACATCATTTTATCTCTCAGTTACTAATTTAAACATCCTGCTTTCATCTTTATAGTTCTCTCCCACTTTTTAACCATGCTGCAGTTTCAGAAGAACGTACTTGACATATAAAATGTGCATGTGATTCCTTTAACATTTTAATGCTGTGTATTGTGTTGTAAACATCTCTTCATGTTTTATCTCCTTCTCCATAAATCAGAGGTGACTATCTTAGAAGTCTCAAAAATTACATGTTTCCTCTCTAATATAAATGTAACCCTCCACTCCTTGAAACCTGAGTGAACTTTCAAAAATCATCAAAAACCAGAGCTATGAAAAAGCAAAATATTATTAACTAACTTAATATAATTTTCTCCCACTCCATTTCTACGACAGCCTGTAGTATGGGAAAAAAAGAAGTTACAAAATGAGTCTTCACTAATCAGAACACCAAGGGTTTATTTAATTTATTTGTAACTTTGAAGGAACAACACTAAGGTAAAATACCTTCTTGTGTATCCATACCAATACACAGCACTGAAAGAGTCAGGAAAACAGACAGTATGAAAATTAAACACTAAGAGTATTTATTTGTTTGATTTAAGATTAACGTGTAGTGTTTACAAGACAAAACCCCAGAATATATTTCCATTTCCTTCCCAGAATTGCAACTAATAAGATTGATCTCTTCTTATGAGATTTTCTGGTGGTTTTGGCTAGTTTAGTAATGCTACAATGTGTCTCAATCCAGTCCTTGGTACACCCATTAAGTAATTTTTTTTAAATTAAAACCCACTGTAAAAGAAAGGTTATTTTCAAAAGGCAGACTACCAATAAAGAACACCTGTCCGAAATAATTTTAAGTCACTTCAGTGATGGAAAAAAGAAAGAATGCTGTTGGAAAGAGAGAGAAGGAAAGACGAAAGCCGTTTTAGCAGGTGGGACTGAGGAGTGGTGACATGTTGTAGTACAGCTCCGAAGGGCCAGAGGACATTACGTGGTGTTGGCTGATGGGGAGGAGAAGCAGGAGCTCTGGCTCTGGGAGCCTCTGCAATGCTGGATGAGGTGTGAGCTACAGCTCTGAAGTATTGTGATAGGGAGGAGTGAGGCAGAGGCAGAGACGCTGCAGGAGGACAAGAGAAATAAAACACTGGCTGCTCTCTGGCACCTTCCCACAGGAGTTTCCTCCCTCACAGCCCACAGATCCAACACACTTCACGGGAAAACCCAAGGACCCGCTGATATTTATCCAGATCCCTCGAATTCATAACATTTTCCACCAGCACAAGTCTGTTTCTCTAAAACTTCTGTCTGACATAAATTATCCCAAGATACTTTTCTTGGCATTTTTATAAACAAATGTTTCTACAATGACCTTGCAGTACTGCAGGCACCACATTTCCCTTTTGTACTTTTTGTCCGTATTTTCCAATACAACTTTTTCACTCTCAAGTCACAAAACAAAAGTCACAAGCTCCTTAAAAATCATTGTCCAATTTCATGGAATCACCATCAAAATGTATTATTTCTACTTGCCTTGGAAAGCACTACTAGAATTCAGAATTTGTGGATTGTGAAACCTTTTTTCTAAACACACACTTGGATAAATATTCAGACTGTACTTCTATAAACAATGAAAAAATACAAAGTTATTGATTTGCACCAGGTTTTTTTATTGCCTTCTTCTTAAAAACAGTGAAAATGGGGCAAGAATCCCCACTTAAACACGTTTTTGTAACTTTCCAGCTCTTGCAGCCAGAAAATATACTTCTAAAGTATGACATACAACCATCTGAAAACAAGGAGAAAGTGATAACTAGGAGATTGTTTCAGACCAACTTTGTAAAGAAATAAAACAACGTTTTGGTGTCTGTGTACTACTTAGCACAGGCCTAGCTCTTGCCCCAGTACTTAAGTCAACTTAAATAGTTAATTCAGCTTAATTCACTGGGGGTAAAACCATCTCAGCTCCCACCAGATTGCTAAAACCAAGTCGTTGAAAGAAGGAAAAAAAAAAAGGAAAAAACCCCTCAAACCTCAGAACCTGATCAGTTACAAGTTTCTGTCAATACTTCTCTGAATTTTCCAGAATCCTCATTACATTTTCACAGGACCAGGCTCCTCACATCCTGTCCTAAATCACAGGGTAGAATCTTACACAATCCACACTTCACCTTCCCACGACACATGGGGGGACTGTGAACTGTGCACACAGATTTATCAGGGAAATGAGGAGTGGGAAAGATGTGGCCCTTAAAGATGTGCAGATTTACAGCAATATGGGAAGCGGAAAGACGGTTATCAAATAAAAAAGTCCTTAAGGGATAACGAGGAGCAGCAAGGGAAACATGAGTCATGAGCTGCCAGGGAAGGGGATGCGCATGGGAGCAATGGACTGAGCAAAGCAGCAATAAAGGAAGTTCCAAGTCAAATGTGCTCCTTCCCAAAGGTCGAGAGGGATACCCAAGTTTAAAGCATTTACAGAAAATTTAATTCCTGGCCAATTCAGATGCAGTAACACTGAGAAAATCACAGTCAACAACTGAAAAGGATCCATTGATAAACAACACATCACCGACCACGGCTCTTTCCTTTGGCCTCCTTAGAACTCTGCTCCTTCATGTTTTTTTAGTAGGGGTAATCTGCCTTCAAGGTCTCTCTACAGAGGCAAGTAGCTCAACACGAGCAAGTGTGAAAATTTGAAGTGTTCAGCTGAAATTGTGAAAGGCAATTTGACACACCGTGAGGCTGGAGAAACTTGCAGTGAGTAAAGTGAATTACAAGTCCCAGCACAGTTACTGCACTCCTCCTAACTCCCCTTTCCTATCTCAATTATCCAACTCCAAATTACAGCAAGGAATTCCTGTACTCATAAGTAATTCAAAAGTTTAAAAAGTGGCTTCCAAGAGTTTAGAAAGTGCCTACTTTTAGGACAAATTACAAAGAGCAATACAAGGAAGCTGAAGACAAAGAAAACCAGTTATTTGTGTGTGAATGCCACCTCTCGGGCAACCTAGCAAAATCTCAAGAGAAGCTGCACAGGAGTCTCTAAATAAGCAATCATTCATTCTCTTAGTCCAGTAGTACCTACACCAAAAGTGAAGGTACGTATGACAGTAAACATTTCAAAGGATAACTCATAAATTTTATTTTTAATATTAAAAGGTGGCAAAGGAAAAAAGGGAGGAGAAAAAGGTGCATCTAAAATTGTATCAAAACCCAGCAA
The DNA here is from genome assembly GCA_025920805.1 of Petroica traversi. Classification (NCBI taxonomy): domain Eukaryota; kingdom Metazoa; phylum Chordata; class Aves; order Passeriformes; family Petroicidae; genus Petroica; species Petroica traversi. Next base: position 148,564 of record JAHLSL010000154.1, on the reverse strand, counting down.
AACTTAACCTTAGTTATCACAGCCTTTCTACCCAGGCTTTGTGTGAAAAATATGTACATGATAACTAAATGTATTCTTCAGAAAATAGAGTGACTTACTTAAAATTATTTTTCAAGGTTATCTATGTGTTTCCAAGTTAGGCAGGCTACCTAAACAGTTCCAGCAATTAAAAATCATGCATCATCCTTCCCATTCTGCAGAGAAAACAGGTGCCTGCCCCAGTTTTAAGCTCAGTGAAACAAACACTAAAACCTGTAAAAACAGTAAATAGGACCTACTGCAGGCTGAGCAAAATGTGTGCTGATGGGCACAATCCCAAAAAACACATCATGTGCCTACAACTAATGTGTTACAAAGTGTAAACATCACAGAGCCCAATTCAACCAAGGTGACTCCAGGGTGTGGATCACAGGAAACCTCCACTAGTGCAATCCCAGGAATCACAAGTGATTGCTGAAACCAGGGAGAGCTGTCAGCGTGGCATTGCTGCTGCTCTTTCTTTTTCCAGGCCACATTTACAACCAAAAGTGACCATGGCCACTTCACTCCACAACTCCATTCAGCACTACAAGTGTGATTAGCTGTTCACTAATTAGGCTTTTCTTTGGGATGTAGGGAGAGCCCAAGAGCCACTGTGCTTCAGTTGAGTGCAGGAGAGCCAAGACCAGCAGCAACTCCACAGGCAGGAAAGCTCAGGGTCAGGCACCTGGAACATCCCTGGCACAGAACAACCTCCATACAATGGGGGTTCTCAGTATGCTCTGCAGTTGTGCAGGAGACACCATGATCCCAGCCTGGACAAAACCCCACTGAAGTTCCACTACAAAGTCCTACTACAGAAGTTTAGAGTGGCTCTGAGCCACTTGAGACAGATCCAAGAAGGTCATACAATAATTCAATAGAAGAATCCAGCCCATAAGGCTGGAGCCCCACTGGCTATTCTTACACTCCAATTACCCAGTACTTCCTATGCCATTTCCAGAGACCCAGGCTTGGGTATTACCAAGATAAACATTATTACTGGGAGGGTTAAAACCTCATCAACTCCATTCCATCCAAACACCCTGTGCCTAGCAACTCCCCTTTAGTTCTCAGGTACACACTGCTTTTGTGGTGTCAGTTTTAGCAGCTCGGAGCTCACGCAGCAGCTGAAGGCACAGCACTCCCAGCCATCCTGTCTCACTCCTGGCAGCGTTTCAGGGGCCAGGACAGCTCCAGTTTGCTGTACAGAAGAGATGCACTGACCTGGTTGATGGAGTTGGCAGCACAGGATGCCAGGCCAGTTCCAAGAGAGGCGAGCAGGAAGCAGGGGAGCTCAAAAGGGACCGGGGCCATGGCGAAGCCCGCGGACGCCGTGCTGACCACCAGAGCTGCAACACAAGTGAGAGCACAGTTCAGAGCACCAACAAGAAAGCATCTTTGTACATAACACTTCAAACCCTGAAGGAACTCTTGTGCAGACTAATTTATGGCTATTTATGGTTCACAGCAGCTTCAGGAACTGGGTACAATGAATACAAACACTCTACATAAAGAAATCAAAAATGAGAAGTGCCACGAATGAAATAAGAAACCCAAAAGCAGCAGCACATTAACAGAAGACACGAGGATACAACTTGTGTCTCTTTATTCCCTGTTTTATGGATTTGCAACAGGACCAAAATGCCCCACGCAACATGCACAGAACAGGTATTTGTTCCAATAACTCACACATCACTGCAAACTCTAATGCAGAAGAAAAACAGTAAGAAAAAATACCACACCGAGATGAATGCTTTCTGTCAAATTATAGCAGGAATTTAAGCAGTGCAGAGTCAAAGAGAGAGTTGGGGCATGTAGTTAGAGTAGTTTCACTGCACAACCTCTGTTCCCACTGCTCCTATTTGACATGCCCCCTTTGGGCTGAAAGTACAATCACATCATGATAGAGACCCAATGGTACTTAATGGCCTCAAAATTTGAGTGGCTTCATAAAAATCCATTTCAGTTTTGTCATGCAAAATTATAACTTTAGTACAGTACTGCAAATCAAATCCTTAAAATAAAAATTATCCAAGTTTCAATCCTAATATTGTAATTAGCCAAATATTAGGTCTCTAAAACCTCACTTTTGGCAAGAAATTGTATGACCTGACAAATTTCCTATACTATAAAAGTCAGCACACTTATTGAACATCGTGCTCATGACCTTGAACCTTACAATCTGAAACTAGTAATTATCAAACTAATAAAACTAATTAAAATAAAGTATTTAAGTTCTATTCTGCCTGTAGTTACAGGTTTCAGACCTCAGCTACCTTACATCAAAGCATCAAAATGTTATCATCTTCCTGATTCCTACAAAGTCTCCTTTTCGTCTGAAGTTAAATGACAAATAAATAATCCTTGCTGACTGAAAATACCTGGATTATCTATTAAGACCAATCATTATTGAGACAAAAAACTAAATGTCAGAGACCTGCCAGTAAGGATGCACAAATGAGCAAAGTGCTCATTTCAAGAGCTGTGCCTGCATAAGAACCTTGGGATTTTATCCTGAAAACACAGTGGAGAAAACTTGCTGCTCATCAAAACTTTTCTCTAAGTATTAAAATCCATTGATGGCTGAATATTATTATAAGAACATGCATAATATTCCAACAAGTAATAATTATTTAGTTATGGATTCACAGGCTACTTCTACAACACAGTGGATCAATGACAGAGCTTTACCCTTCTGAGCAGCTCTGAAGCATCCACAGATTCTGCTGCCTCCCCAGACAAACCAAAATGAAGGCACTGATCATTGTGAAAAATGGGATCTTATTTATTTTATAAACGCAACATCATGTTAGTTTCCAAACTCTTGGATGCTCCCTGGGAATGCACAAGAAAACATGAAATGCACTGGTACAACTGAGAGAGTTAAAAAAACCACTGAAAATGACAGTGAACAGTGGCGTTTGCATTTCCAAGAGTGATTACATTCTTTTTTTTTTTTTTGCATAATAAATCACACGCCCACTTCTAGACAAGAATTTAATTAAAACTTATCTTAGAGAGCACTTTACATCAATTTATTATGGGAAAACACCAACTCATTTACTGGAGACGAAAGGTGGAATGGATTGGCAAACAGTCAGTGTAACATTACCACTACCCTGACCCCAGAGAAATTCTAACACTGTACAGCTACAGCACAAATTAAAGTCCCCATTGATTTCTCCAGATTAATTTAGCCAGCCATTTCAGCATGACTTATCAGGATCTCATCTGCAAAGGCCGCAGTACATCCTCTCCCAAATCCCCTTAAAGCAGGTATTTCTTCTTGTTTGGGCAGGGTTTGCACCCCAGGCATCCCCTGCTTCCCTCATTGCCCAGATATTCCAATACAACACATTAGCAGTAAATAGGAAAATGCTCCCTTTGGATTGGGAAGTTTATTTTCTTTAACTGTGGAAGCAATAATTTACTCTTCAACTTCCCTCACAGAGGGAAAGTATATTTAATTGAGATCACATCAAGGGAATGAGGTCATTGACTGTTTGTTTTTAATCTCTGTTAGTTTAGAGCGTTAGGGGCCAAATTAACTTCACCTTATTGCATAATAAATGGAATCAATCCTTTCAAGCCTTGTTGATGGGAGCTGGCATTATACACACTCTTCAAAAAGAAGCCAAGATTTAAACTTATGATCTCAGCTTAACCTTTATTTTCAGTCCTTTAAATATTTTTAGCTTTAACAAAAATTAACAGGGGACATTTGTCTCCCATTTCAATGTAGATGAAAAAGAAAATGCTAATGGATTGGTGACAAAGAGTGAATTTTAATGTTTCTGGCATAAAAATACAGTCCAAAAGTTTAGTGTGTTCTTTACATTCCTTTTCCACTTCATCACAATGTGCTCTGCCTTTATAAATCCTTTGTATTTATAGAACGTGAATCACTATGCCATATTTTGTTTATCTACTATTAAAAAGTAGCCAAGCACAAGTAGTAAAAGCACAGAAAGCCAAAGCACATCACTCCTGCTCTAGAATTCCCTTCTACTCCTGTACTGGTGATTTTTCAGTACATAAGGAAGGAGAAGAGCAAATGCAAAAATGTACTTTTTTCAAGAAACAATTTCACCACTTTACTGCAAATGTTTATAGAGCCCTTAAAAGAAAGTAGTTTTCCAAAAGCTGAAGAAATATTCCGTTCTGAGTTTTCATACTTTGGTTTCTGGAAAGCCAACTGTGTATTAGTGCTCCCACCTGACCAACAGGTCCTTTGTAAACTCAAGTTTGCCTGGGCACATCAAAGTTTTGGTACAGATTATAACCTGCACACTAATAAAGGCCAAGCTCCTGAAGCAAACTTAAATTTGGGACAATTTGAAACAAGTCTGCATCAAATCATGCAAAATTCAAGTGCAATATCACAAACAGAGCAGATAACCTCTTCTTACCATCAAACAATTTTAAAATACTTTACGAAAGCAACTGCAATTTTTACTAGAGCAGCTGTTACCAGACTTTCAGCCTCCAAACACAACACAGGCCCTTTATTTAGT
>JAHLSL010000154.1:94968-138331 GCA_025920805.1 Petroica traversi | reverse complement strand
GGGCGGGCTGTGCCCTCAGGAGGGCGGGCCGGGCTCGGGGCTCTGTCCCCGCTGCCGGGAGTGTTTTATACCCAAGTTTGAAATTCCCCCGGCTGACGTATAAAAGCGGCGTGGGAAGCGTCGAGAGGTTTTGTCCTCTCTGCCTCTCTACCAGTACAAAAGAAACGACCTGAAATTACAGAGTGACAGAGTTGTTTGGGTGGGAAGGGACCTCTGGAGAGCGCCCGGTCCAACCCCCCGGCCAGGCAGTGTCACCCGGGGCTGGGGACACAGGATCGCATCCAGGTGGGATTGGAACAGACAGGGACACTCCAACCCTCCCTGGGCAGCTGTTCAGCTCTGGCCACCCTCCATGGAAAGAGCTTCTTCATGTGAGGTGGAATTTCATGTGGTTTGATTCTTGGCTGTTGCTCCTTGTCTTGTCACTGGGCACCACTGAAAAGAGTCTGGGAGCATCCTCCTCTTGGCACCTTTGGAGATATTTATATGCATTAAGGACATCCCCCCTCAGTCTCCCCCAAACAGGCTCAGCTCCCACCGTCTCTTCTCATATGGAGATGCTCCAGACCCCTCATCATCTTCGTGGCCTCCACAAATTACTCCAGTAGTTTGTCTTTCTTCTACTGATGAGCCCAGAACTGGATACAACACTCCAGATAATGAGGAAGAAAATTTGGATGTGCAAACAAGATCAGTTTGTATCATCAACACTGAGATGAAAATGTAAATGACAATTATACACTCCATGTGGTCAGCATATCTTTTCCATGGAGAAACAGACAATTAAATAAAAAGTTTCAAAAACGAAACTGAATTACAGACTTCTATTATAAAAAGTTATGGCAAAGAACAATTCTTGGGGGGAGCTGTGGGTGAGCTTGTTCTTGCAGAGCAAGTGCCAGAGCAGTTTCCCACTCAGCAAACCAACCAGCGACCCTGAGGGAAGACCCGGGGTGTCATTTTTGGGGTACAGGAACAGGGGACAGTGCTCAGGTGGGAGCTGGGGCCAGATGGGAGGCTCGGTCCCCTTTCCCAAGGGGAGTGCCCAGAGCCCTTCCTGGAGCTCCTGCCAGGCACTGGGGCTGTTCCCTCTGCTGCATCGCCGGGCTCATCCTCAGGGAGCAGCTGAGGTCAGGATGTGGTGTCTGACACAGCAAGAGGGTGACCAGGAGGGCATGGGGACATTGCAAAATGCTTGTAAAACAGCCAAGGGAGGGCTAATAAAAAATTAATCTATTCTATAATTCCATGGAGTCTCATTCCCAAAAGGACCTGAGCTTTAAAGAGCCAAATGCTTGGTAAAACAAACAAAAAAAAATTTAAAAATCTGTGTTTATTTTCTAAAGTATTTTTTGAACCTGAAAGTTTGATTTCTGTACTCCTTGGGTAAAAATATGCATTTCAGGGGGTCACACTGAAGAGCTGATGCAGCGGTCACCTCATCCTGCCCTCACGTGCATTCTGGGTGTGGCTGGATCCTTTGCTGAGCTGATTCAATTTACTGGCCTTTACTGAAATGGAGAAATTACTAATCTTGCTGGTGATACTGTTTGAAGTGGCCCTGGAAAGGCACTGATAGGTTGAAAGCTAAAGCATGGCCCAGAGGAAGGGCCTTGGACCAGAGGCTGAACAAAAAGGGAAGGTAATGGTTAGGACTGCTGCAGCTGTAATGCATAATTGCACCCCCAGGCATCTTTGAAATGTTTTCTATTAGGAGTTTAAGTTCAGAAGATGTAGGCTATAACTAATTTAAATGCTTTTGAAAGTCACTCTCAATATTTTTTCATGGAAATCTTCCTCAGAACCATCTTCCTCCCAGGCTTTCATTTCTTTATAGCATTTAATTCATGCAAAAGTCATCTTAAATCATTATTAGGAAGATAAAATGAAAACACTCACTCTAATTCACTGAGAATATCCTACTTCAAAGCATTTATTTCCACTCTCCTTCTATTTGGGGAGCCAGGGAGGAATTAGGACTTCACATTTCTTACAGTTAATATCCGGTTTTAGTCCAAGTTCTCATCGCTGAGCATATATCACTTCACAATTCCTGTTTGCATCTCTACTTTTTGCCCTTTTTCCTGCCCTCAAATTTACACCTGCAAAAATAAAACAAACATCACGCAGCAAACACACACAATGGTTGCACAGAGGGCTGCAGTGGTTGGTTGGTTTTAGGGCAGTTTGGGTCAGAGAGGAAAAGGTTGGCGTAGTTGAGTGTTCAGTGTCAGGGTTGAGATTTAAGGTTTAATGGTTTTCATTGCCTTTCACTTGGGCAATAAATTGCACCCCTGGAGAGAGGGGATATAACATTACTTTTCTAATTAAAGAGAATGTTATCCATGGACCTCAAGACAGAGCAATACCTCCTTGTGAAACAATAATGAGGATTTAGGGCACACAAAATGTCACATACCCATTTGGGTTGAACCACTAAAGCTACTCCTAGAGAGAAAATAAATAATCTTAGGATTTTTAGTGGATACAAGTATCCAGCGTTGTGGTTTAGCCCAAAAGGGCTCCCCAGGCTTTGTATCCCATTGCTGAAGGTTTGGTTCTGACAGCGCTGGCCCCACAGGAGCTGGCCCCAGAAAGCAGCAGGAGCTTCAGGGAACAGAAGGGGAGCGTGGCCCCTCCAGGGAGCCCCCATACCCTCCCGTTTAGCTGATACGGGCCCAGTACCTCTGTCACAGGACCAGGGCAGGGCTGCTGGGGACTCGTTTCTTGTCACAGGGTTCCAAGCTCACCACGTGGATCAGAACAATTCCTGAAGCATCTCGAGCATTTCTCTATTGCCAAGATGGGCAGTTGCTCAGCATCTATGGTGCTTCCCCAGTTGTAAACTTTGCACCTATAGGTTTGTTCTCAGGGTGATGCAAGGGGCATTTAACCACATAACTGCCATTAATGTTAATTATAAAGCACAAATTAACAGCTTTTCACAATCCTTTCTCCTATTAGCACCATCATAAATCTGATTGGGGGGGGCTTAATTAGATCTCAGCAGCAGAATGCAATAGTTTGATACATAAAAGGGCAAATTTGTGGAGATGGCAAACTATTATTATACTTTAATCTCAAAATCTCACTCCTAAAATGAAGAAGGCTTCTTGTAAGATTGATTTGTGGTCAGAAAATTATTTAAAGACCTACTGTAAAAATATTATATTTTTCTTACTTCACAGAATGTGGCATTGATGTTAGAGCTCCACAGAGATTTGATGTACGTTCAGATAAGGAACTCTTAAAGCCAAATGCAAAATAAATAAGGTGGCATCCTGCTGTTATTGTGGTAACCTTTGCAGACCATTTCAGAACTGGTGACTGGTGTTTAGTTTAGTAATGCACCATGGGGGAAGCTGGAGCTTAGAGCAATTGGTTGGTGAAGCCCAACTTTATTTGATTTGAGGGGCCCAGGACGTAAAGTAAGAAATTGTGTCCAAAGTGAGGGGCACTAGGACATATCAGAAATGCAGAAATAATAGAAAGAGCAAGTCCTGTGTTTCTTATTTGCCACCTGCAATGTACTGCGAGCTATAATCACTCACTTCAAGTGAAAACCTCCAGCCTTTCCTTAGGTAAAGCTTTGCTGAGTCAATTCAGCTGCAGTCAGATTTGGAGGTCATGTCAAACCTGGTACAAACATTTTGGTGATGGGAGTAAACAGCAAGGTGGCTGGGGATGAGCCCTACTGAGGGCAGCATGAGGGAAATCACTCCTAATTAATGGCAAATCTTTGCTTGCAGCAGCAACAAGCAGCCACAGAGATCCAGCAAGGAGCTGCTTAACGCACTGCAATGCCCCATCACATCAGCCAGCCCTTTTTAACCCGCCCTTACATTGCAGCTTCTGACAAGAAAGGATACCTTTTATCCCTAAAGTTCTCAGCCAAAGTCAACAATAGCTATTTCCAGAGGCCCTTTGCCCTTAAAATTATTTTCTGAAGAAAAGGAGCTGTGTCCTGTGCTCCTTCAGCTGAGAATTGCTGCCTGAACCCCTGTCTCTTTTTTTCATGCTTTCTTTTAGAGGTCTTGCTTTTCCTGGAAAATCTATGTGAAGTTCCCAAGCTGCTTAGGACTCAGTAGATCTAATAAAAATAAGATTTATTAAGAACAGCGGGAGGAAATCAGATTAAAACTGAAGAAACAGCTTGCATAACTGATCTCCTATACTCAGCAACTGCTCAGGAAGTGCTCAGAACACACACATTAACTATTTTGGGGAAGTGCCTTTTAGTCTGAAATAATTTCTTCCAGTAATTTCTTTACACCTACCTCACTGGTGAGCACAGCCCTCCCGAATGGGAGATAGAGAGCAAGACTGTCTGGTTTCCCTCCTGCTCCTGGGTGTAACACCAGGCAACTCCTTGTGGGAGAAGAGTGAGAAACTCCAGTGTTTCTCCTTGCTGTGAAGAGAGTAATGTTTTCTATTTTCTGATTTGTGAGAGAATGAATTTAGCTTCTGAGGAAAAAAAAGTCACGTAAGAGAACCAGGCCAGAGTTGGTAACAGGAGGTGCAGCACAGACCCCTTAGCCCTACTGCTCTTAGCAGCAATCTGTGTCCTTCCCCAGCACCTTACAGCCTGGGATGCTGCATGGGCAAAGAAATGAATGCCTTGCTTGTGTTTCCAGGCACAAAATACATCCCAGACATGGCAAGTTCCTTTTTTCAGAGCAATACCTTATGTGCCCTATTGACTGCAATCTCTACAAGCTGTTTCTGGCCCGCAGGCTGCAGATCCAAGCCCCTGAGGAAGCTGCTGTCAGGAGAAGGCTGTCATGGTCAGGACAATTCATCTGCCTGCAGACTGCTCCCACCAGGTGCTCAGGGAGGGAGAGCCTGTGCTTGGAATAACACGCAGGGGAAGCTGCAGGGGTGCAGGTGAGCAGCCCTGCTGCAGGGAGCAGAGCTGTTGTGGAGCACTCTCACCACTGCTTTGAGCTCCACGGAAGAGTCTCTCATGGTGGTGTCAAACTGTGCAGGAGCCCTCAGCAGGGAAGGGCATTTATGTGCCAGGCAAGGTGCATCATTCAGAGTCTGCCTGCTTGGACTTGTGCCTGCTGCAGGCTCCACGTCCCTCAAAAAGATGTGGGGATACTACTGACTCCAACTGGAGCCCGTGGGGTGCATAATCCTGAGAGACAAACCAGGTCCAGCTCACCATCCTCAGCTTAAACAAGGAGGCTGAGGATTTCCTCATCATAGGAAAGCAGAATACACATTCTCCTTATTTATGGATGTTTAGGGCAGAGTTGTTAAAAATCATTCAGCCAAGCAGTCAATTTTTGAAGCTCTCACATCCCAGCCCAGCTAACCATGCTCATATTAGCCTCAGCATGACAACCACAGCAAAGATCTGGGAGAAAGGATAACATTTATGATCATATCAAAAAGATTCATAATTGGCTATTAAAAATAGCAAGAGATGAAAGAGACAGGCTCCAGAGAAGCCATTTGAGATCATCAGTAATTCAGAACAGTTTTTAAAAGTCAAGTTTTAGCTATCACATATCTGTCCCTGCTGCTCTGCAGATAACAAGGTAGGCTGTTCTGATCAGGGTGAGAGCTCTCTTCCACCTAGGGCTCTTTATTTCACTCTGGGAGATATCACATCAACGTTGAAACAAGCTCAGTGTAACTCACACCCTCCCTCCTCTCCTGAAACCCCAAAGACACAAGCCTTAGCACGCATCTCATTGAGCTTTATTTCCCTGGGCTGGCTCCACTCAGTGCTGCCACATTCCAAGGGTTAATTTTGGCAAACAAGGGTGGCTGGTCGAGTACAGCGTGTGCACTCCTGGGAAGTTTTCTTAGTCTGTCAGGCACTCGTTAACACACTGCCCCATTCAGGTCGGGATGAATTTGTGGCATGTTGGAGACCAGCCAGAGGCTGAGCTGGGAACAATATTTATTTATATCTGCGCACAATATTTCATGTCTGCCCAAATCATGCACTTTCCCTAATCCACAGTATTTCAAAACATTTGCAGTTCTCTCAACTGATTGGCATCGGCTTTGCTTGGCCTGACCTCGTGGAAAGAAATGTAAGACAGTAAATGCAGCTGAATGCTTTAATTCATTATCAAGGTTGACAGTTCTTCCCTGCCTGGTCTACCAGTCCATAATTTAAAGATTCTTATAAGGTGTAAAAAGCTGTGTTTTGTGCCATGACAAGCAATATGGAATGTCCATGCCTTGTTCTGTGAAAGGGATCTCACCCAATCCCCACCTGAAGAAGGGAATGGAAGTTTTGTGGGCCACTGAAACAAAGAAAGAGCTGCAAAATTGCTTCTTGAGAGCTATTTTCTCCACGTGACTCACCATCCACATCCTGGAAGGAGGGACCTGATGGACCCTACCTCATCAGGTGATGAATCACAAAGTTTTTATCGTAGTGGTTTCCAGGCTGTGTGCTGAGCAGCATGAAACATAAAACACAATGTTTGGGCTGAAGAGTGCACAGAGCTATAGGAAGCTGCTGAAGATATCAAAAGTATCCTCCATTCCATCTAAGGGTAAGGAGGGAGAAAAAAGAAGGTGGAAAAGACTGAAAAAAAAGAAATTCATAGGTTTGTTGGTCATTTGGAGAAAAATGGAGCTGGGATGCAACCAGGTTTAGTGTCTGTTAAAACTAGAAAGAGAGGAGCCTGCTGAAAACAACTGAATTTTTATGTAAGCACAAAAATATGTGGTACCTGTTGCTGTAGAGAGATTGGTGATTGCTCAATAAGAAAAACTGACACAGCACGTTTGTTTCAGAGCTCTGAATACAATGTGATCAGCCCAGTCACACAGAGAGGAAAATTAGGCTCACACTCACCCAAAATACCATGAAGAACCCCCAGTGCTTTGCCCATTAGACCATATCCCATATGTGTAAGTGCCCTGGCTTAAGAACTAATAATCACTGAGTTGCCCTATCTGAACCTCTGAGAAAGAAACAGGAAGGGGACAGCCACACTTCACAGTGGGCAATCACACAGCTCAGAGGTGGGACAACAAAGACAAAGATTTTTATAAAGGAAAAACTGTTTTCCACTTCTTTGTTCCAAATACGGGGACTGAATGAAACCAGTCTGGCCGTCACCACTTGTTAACCACTCCTGCATTGTGTTGTCAAGGTTCTCTTTGTTTCCAAAACTGGCCAACATTACTTATTTATATGTCATGGTGGCCCAGGCCTTTTTGGTTCGCATATTCACCTTCAGGAGACCTTTGTAATTTTCTGTGCCATCCAAAGAATTTGTGTTTGGTATTTACTAATCAATTCTTTTCTATTTCTGCAAAACTAAGTGAAGTTTAAGCCTGATTTTGTTACATGGAGAAACCTGAAGGAGTTGCATCATTAACATCAGCAACTTCAGCAATCTGACCTGAATTTGGCTACTGCATAACTTAAATCCCTTAAGGCACCTTTATTACTACAGCATTAAGGAAGCTTTCTGGGTTTTTAAAATCCTCGTAAATGTTCTTTTAAAACTACTCTATAAATTCAGCTTTTTATCATAAACTTTCCCTTCCTAAATAATAAAAAACAACCCTCTAAACTTATTTCAGTCTATTTCCTGACAGTGTTTTAAAATACATTTCAGTGCTCATGAAATGCACTGCAAATCCCAGTTTGGTGCCTGTGGGCTGTGTCAGGGAGGGAATGTTCTGACTTTGGCCAGGGCTTTTTTAATTCTCACTATGTATTAGCTGAGTTAAGCTTGCTGGCCAAGATCAAGTTCACATGGCATTAGGTGCTCTATAAATACAGTGTGAGATGCTGCCCAAGCCACAGATAAGTAAAATCAAGCAGATAAAACCAAGGGAAGAGGGAAGTGCTGATACTGCCCTTTTACAGATGGGGAGCAAGGGAAAGGGCTGTTCACACTAAATGACTTCAGGCACAAAACACAGGAGCCCAAGCATGGAAGACAGGTTTCTTCCACCCTTAGTGAGGTCTTTCCAGGGTCTGCTCACATCAGTCAGAGGTTGGGAGTGGAAGGAGGGGACGTAAGAGACCAGACCCCAGTGAGGGTCTGACCCTGCTCCTTGCAGTGGTGATGGGATGGAGCCCAGCACCCTGACTGTGGTGTAGTCACAGTACATCACTGAAATCTCCAAAGGTCCATCATATCCTTCTCAAAAACACATGCTGGGCTTCAACCTATAGGAAATAATAATTTAGCTCATGGAAACAATCCTGCCAACTGTGTGTGTTAGTCTAGAGATGGGTGCAGGGTAAGGGTCAGGGTAAGACATGCTTCACAAACACACACATGCCCATGAGGCCTGGAGAGGTGGGGATTGTGAAGATAAGGAGTTCTGAGTTAGCAGCTCAGGAGATAGTCACGAATATCCGCTCTTCTAAAGAACTATTTACAGTTGAGTTCAGGTGAGGAATGGCCAATGTTGTTAACAAGCAATTTATCATCTTCAAGTCCTGGGATGACTGATGAATGGACAAATTCCAGGGCTGGAAACAAACGCTGCCTTCCTCTGCCACAACTCATCACTTCTTCCACAAACTACTTAAACCTCCACCAGAAATTACTCCACTCTATATTAGTAGTTTAATTAAAAGTTTCCATATTCAAGTTGCTTTTGGTCTCATAAAAGCATAGCAAGAGGGAAAGGCTTTGAGCTGGTTTTATGAGGAGAGCTGCTAACCCACTGCCCTGGTGTTTACAACACACAGACTGTGACATTACTGGCCTGAAAGACTGAGGCTGTGCCTACATAAAGCAGCTCTCTATAAGCTCACCTGTGAGTAAATATATATATTTTTTTAATCCTAAGATGTTGCAACAAACTACTGAAACAAAAGTGTTGTTACTGGCAGGAGCTGCTCTTTTTAAAAAGTCCTCTGTGTTTGCAGATCAGATGTCACTTGTGCTTCAGTAATAGGGCAAGGCAGTGTAGTTTTAAACTAAGAGAGCAGAAATTTAAATGAGTATTAGGAAGAACTTCTTCCCTGGGAGGGTGGTGAGGCCCTGACAGAGTTGCCCAGAGAGGCTGTGGCTGCCCCATCCCTGAAAGTGTCCCAAGGGCAGGTTAGACAGGGCTTGGAGCAACCCTGTCCTTGTCCATGACAGAGGGTTTGGAGAGATGGGAATGAGATGGTCTTTATTTTCCCTTCCAACTCAAATTATTCTGTGATTCTATGCTTCTTTTGGGGGAAAAGATTGAAGGTTTGATGGATTCACGTGCAAGGGGACATCACTTCTTTCTAGGACTGAAGCCCGGGGCTCCACATGCCCACACTACACGCAGGCACAGCTCCAGCTCCCAGCATTCAAAACAAGCTCTTGGCTGGAGGCAACCAAACAGGAGTTTATAGCTTGCTCTTCTCAGCCAATCCATCAAAAACGTGTGGCTGTGCAATGCTCCATTCAGTCTCCTTTGGAGAAAAAAAAAAAGCTGTAACAAAAGCATCCCTAACCAGGAAAACCAGTGCAGATACTCAGGCGAGGCCTCCAGACTCCTGGGGACCACTTTGGGCACTGGCTCAAGCTGAGAGCAGTCACCAAGCACTGTCTGGTGGTGGCCGGTCTCTCTGATGTCTGTGCCCACAGTGGCTGTGTCCTGGTGTGAGGTGACACCGGCAGAGACTGGGCTTGGTGGGATCACTGATGCCAAGAGTACAGAAAACCTGGCTGCTTGTTTCAGCTCAGATTGGAGATTTAAGATTAGGCAGCCTCTTCAAAACTCTTGGTGTGTCGTGCTATCAACCATGAACCTTTTATGGGCATTCATTTCAAAAAGTCATCTGAGTGGAAAAACATTATATATATATATATATATATAAACATGATATTATGAGTGAACACATTACAAATGGGAGCTGGGTGAAAAAAAACCCAGCTGCAATGCTTAGAGACCATCCTAAATAGACTCACTCAAAGCTTTACTATTTCATAAAACATTAAAGGATTAAATGACTTTAAATACATCTGTAGAAATAGAGGCCATATTTTATTAAAGGTGTCAGGTCTGTCTAATCTGTCCTGTGTAAGATATTCATTTTGCAGTAGCAAAGGCACAGAGATCATTAAGTCTATCTCCAGTGCTAGTACAGACAGCCTTTGCCAGATACCAAACTCTTCCCTCATTAATATTTTAACATTCGAGGTAATGCTGAGAAACCGTCCTTTGTCACAGACACCAGAGAGATTGGTAGTAAATCTTTTCAAAGAGAGGTTCTGCATCCTTAGTATCCAAGGATTAGAATTTAAAATTGAACTAGAGCCAGTGAGAACTTCAGAGCAAAAATAGCAGTGCAACAGGACAGCCACCGAATTTGTTCTTATTGCTGGTGAGACTGGGGGTATGGGAGTTGCTGGCCTATAAATGTTGATTTTGGGGTTTCTTGCAACTCCAAAGCCTTCAGTGACAGATAGGGCTAGACAGATTCCAGTCTGATCCAACAAAGTAATGTTTGCACTTCTGGAAAACAGCAAGGTAAAGACCTGAACACAGGCAGGGCACAGAGGAGCCCTAAGGACAGATCAGAACAGGCACCTTCTGTTAGGGATAAATCTGACCTGGTGCCCATGAAAAATCAACAGCAAAACCCTCAGCTCTAAAGGCAGATGTAGAAGGGAAGGGAAGGGGAAGGGGAAGGGGAAGGGGAAGGGGAAGGGGAAGGGGAAGGGGAAGGGGAAGGGGAAGGGGAAGGGGAAGGGGAAGGGGAAGGGGAAGGGGAAGGGGAAGGGGAAGAAAAAACTGTTTCAGTTGGAAGGGACCTTCAGTGATCATCAAGTCCAACTGCCTGAACATTTAGGGTTGGCCAAGAGTTAAATTATTAACGACATTATTCAAATGCTTCTTGAACACTCCCAGCCTTGGAGCATTGACCACCTATCTGGGAAGCCTGTTCTAGGATTTGCCCACTCTCCCAGTAAAGAAATATTTTGTGGTCCTACAAAGGATTCTGATCCTATTTCTGTTGGCCACAGGCACAACAATGAGCACTGGCAAAACTCAAGTTCACTGTCCCTTCAGTGACCCTTCAGGAACACATGCAGTGTTCATGTGCTAACAAATTTTAGTGAAGGGGAAGATTAAATGATTCACCTGGGCCCTACAGGACTGTGGGTACCCGAGCCAGTGCCTGCAGGTTCCCAATTCCAATGGCAGTGTTTTGTCCATGCACCATCTCGAAGGTATCACCTCATTGCACTGATGATGAATGAGTCACACAAAGGCCTTGAAAAAGCACAGATTGGTGCCAGAGATACTCAGGGCACACTGAAGGATCACAGAGGATAACAGAGACAGCAACACCTGCATGGTGCAGGATGCTCCTGAGAGATGCCAAAGCCATGGAAGGACAGTGATACAGATGTCAGGACAACAGATGTCCTACCACAAGGACAACTTGGGGACACAAGCAGCAATTACATGCAAAGATAGCACTGCAGTGCTTGCATGTGTGGCTTTTTAAAAAAAATCCAGATCTGAAATGTTTTGGCATATGATCTTATAATGACTTTCCTCCCCGTGCATGTTTTATGACCTCGTTCATTTGCTGCTGGTGAGCTGCAGCTAATGGGCACAGGCTGCTGCTGTGCAGCAGGGCATCGTGTGGGAGAGGAGGAAGCAAAAACCCAAAGCTGCCTGAAAAGCATTTGAGTGAAGCAAAATATGTAAATGGGAAAAGTGAGCAAGGAAGCTTGCAGACTGTCAATGAGGAGCTCTAGAAAGTACACAGGAAAGACGTGGAAATGCAAACCATCAGCAACACGGAACAGCAGCAGCATTTTGGATGTGTTGCTGAGGTCCTGCACGGGCTCTGTGTGAGTGAACAGCCCATGGAGAGAGATGGCTGCCACTCACCAGGGCACAGACCTGTTGTGAGAATTACAGGATAGTTCTGTGGCTTTATTTCCCCGCCTGGAGGGTCAGCCCGGCAGATGAATTATTTTATATGCCCTAAAGTGAATGGTATTGGCATTTGGCCACCAATTCAGTACCAGCCTTGAACTCTGCTTTCTCTCCCACTTCCAGTGAACCAGATTTATTCTCAACTAGCCACAGATTTGCAATTCAGTATTTATTTGTAGGGTGCCTTGGGCAGTGATGCTGGGATCACCAGAGGTTTGTTTTGGATCCCACATTGATTCCAAAGGAAGGATTGGTTGTGTCAGATTCCTTCTGGTCACATTTGCTATGTGGCACACACAAGAACTGTCTGTTAGGAGTCACTGAAAATACCACTGAGGTTGCATTAACATAGCTAATAGCTGTGTTAATAAATGCCAATAATAAAATAAGAATGAACATTTTCAGCCAGGTCTGGAGCTTTGTAAAAAAAGCATTTGATTAATGAAATCCATTTCTGACTGAATGGGACTTTTATAATCAACTGAAAATCCTTCTGTGTCCTATTCCTGACTGGCAAGTATTTGCAGCTCAGCTTTTGAGGTTGTGACTGACAAGATCTGCTCTCTGGTTGGCGTTTTTCATAAGTGGCTTGATGGGAGGTGCTGGAGGTCATTTGCAGCCTTTCAGCCCCTTTGGAGATGGGAACAACACCCAGCAGTTGATGCAAGGTGTGAACCGTTTGCTCCACCCATGCTAGAACACAATTGGAGCATCAAAGAAATACACACTACACCAAAGTAGATGAGATACTTTTTTCTTTTCATTGTGAGGAAATTATATTCCCAGAAGCATACACAGAGTGTATTTGGGGATGCCATTCACCCTGTCTGACACCTTTTGCTGGGAACACAGGGAGCTCTGGGGTAACTCCCTGTGTAGCAGCACTGGAGTCCTTGGATCTCTTTGCTGAGCCCATGGCAGTCCCACTGGAGGGGACAAACACATTAACTGGAAACACACTGACCACCCACCACCAGGGCTTGCAGTCTGTCCTAATGAAAGAGCCTCAAAGAACACTGAGCATCATCCACATCCCCATTTTCTTTTCTAATTCCACAACTGCCTGAGTGGCAGAGCATGATCTCATTCACCAGCCAGCAAAAGTACAAATTGCTTTAGTACCAAGTTATACTTTCTGGAATTGCCAAGATGGGATACGGATGTAACCAATAGCAAATGGACAGTAGGTCTTGGATTTAGAACATAACAGAATTTTTTGGGTTGGAAGAGACCTTAAAGATCATCTCATTCCAACCCCTGCATGGGCACCTTCCACAATTCCAGGTTTCTCCAAGTCTCATTCAACCTGGCCTTGAACACTTCCAAGGAATGGGGCAGCCACAGCTTCTCTGGGCAACCTGTGGCAGGGCTCCCTCACAGGGGAGAACGTTTCCAAGTCAGGATATTTTATATTCTCTGAATTCTCAAAGGGGCAATGCATGGAAAGCAGGTTTATGATATAAATACATGATTGGGATTCTGCAGTGATGCCTTTCCAGAAGGTTGAATTGCATAACCTGTCCCGTTTGTGATGTAAGAATCACTGGAACTGTGTTGTCCTGCAGGCAGCTGAGGGACGGGCACGGGCGAGGAGGAGGTTATTCAGTGCTTGTATTGAATTTCCATATGTTGGCCAGATGCTTTTCTTGGAGCACCCGTGAATCGCTGCTGCTGTGATCTGCTAATTGTTTTGACACCATGGGAGCTGAAAAGCACTTGGCTCCACTGAACACTTGGCTCCACTGAAATGTGTGTTTTAGTTAAATGACCCCAGGGATGATCAGAGTCAATTTTCCTGCTGCCCTGGCACTTGAGGTGGTTCTGGTCAGTGCTACAGAAAACAAGCAAGTATTTAGTTAGCTCTCTCTCAATTGCACACAAAGAATAGGAGACCCTTTTCAAAGCTGGAGGCTCCAGCTCAAGGAGCCACTTAAGCACCAGCCTAACGAGGACAGCACTTGAGTGGATCCTTGCTTATCTGTAAAGCACGTGCTTGAGTTTCACGAGCCTGCATGGGCTCACACCCAGGTTTAAGCATCAGCACACACTGAAATTCTTTTCCAAGTTGTTTTCCAGAACCACAAATTAAATGAGAAAAATGAGTGTGTCATTTAACCACATTTGAATGTATTGCTGCTGTCTTTGCAACTGCAAGGGGCTTTGTTTCCCTGCAGATCTGATAAATTACTTTGCACTTATCCCTTGCTCTTCTCAGATAACCAAGGAAGCAAAGGACTTTTGCTGTGGCAGACAACCTCCATTCCCTGCTCCTTTAGGTGTGGGTGAAGGACAGAAGAATGTTGGCTCTTGGAAAGAATTTGTTTCAGACACATCCATTAAAATCAGTGTGTTGCTACTTCCACAGTTGACTTGTAATGACTCCCAGGAGTTTCTCTCCCAGAAGCAAGGTCAAATGCATTGACTTTTCTTTCTTTCCTTGCAGCTTTTCAACACTGGACAAATGATTGTTTTGATAATTAAACTTTCACTAATGGAAAGCACAGTGATCGTAAGGAAAGTCTCTGTCTCTACCCCTGCTTGACAAACTTGCAGCCTTTTGGGGAGAAGATATTCATTGTGAGTGGAAAAGTGTCAATTAGGGATGTTTTCAGTTTAAAGACAAAACTGGGTAATTAATGCATTTACCCTGCCTAATGTGCTGCCCTGTTTTGACTTTTGCTGGGCTGCTTTTTGCAGTAGCCAGAATCAGCTGTTTCTTGACTGGTAAGGTAATGTGGTGGGATTGGTGCATGGGCAAGTCTTCCACAAGATCAAGGGAATGAACTGCCCAGGATTCAAATCAGAGGTGGGGTGAATTCACATCAGCCCAACTACAGTAAAGAGTAGGGAAAACAAGGATTTTGAAGGGATATTGCTGCTTACAGTGGTAATGTATACGTCAGCAAATTACAGAAGTGTTCAGAACGAACTTCCCTTCTGTGCAGCTGGGAGACACCTGGATGCAGCCACTGCAGGCAGAATCCGGGTGTGCTGTCATGGACCCAGGGCTATTGTGCAAGGAAGATCCAAGTGCAAGAAGTTCCCTTCCTGCCCTTGCCTTTGTTGCTCTGCCTTGGCAGAGAGGCCGGGCCAGCCCAGCGTGTGCAGGTGCTCAGGCACTGCTGGGCACACACCAAGAGCTTGCAGTAGCCAAAATCAGGATTGTGCTCTCCATCACCAGCACTTGGGGCTTTTCCCAGGGCTTGGAGAAAGGATCCCCAAGCTCAGGGTGTGTCCCTGCTCTGACCAGAGCACGTGGTATCTGTTCAGACAGGGACAATGAAATATCTGAGGAAATAGTGCCAGCCCCCAGCTGAGGATCTAATTTAATGAGCAGCCACCTCAGACTCTGATGGGTCTGGACTCTGCTATCCATGCACGGCAAAGAGATCAATCTGGGTCTGGATCTAAAACAAGTGCCTTCAGCACATTTTGAGTTCTGTTTCCAGAAGAGTCCAGTGGATGCAGAAAGCCAGTTTGCCCTGTATTTAAGAGCAGTTCTGCTGTTTCTTTCTAGTGTGAGCATTCAACCAAGTCCCTTCATCCCTGTGTAGTGCCCAGCCCCATCACATCAGCAGAGCTCTGTTCATCCCTGAAATCACAGGTCCCAATAACCCAAGACCCCAGGACCCATCCCTCTGCCAGTATCTGCTGTTCTTCCCTGGCTCCCCAGCACCTTCAGCACCCATTTCACTGCCACCTCCTCTCACACCTCTGGCACAGAGTTAATCCCAGAAGACATCAAGGGTGACCAGGACACCCAACCAAAAGGATGGGTTTGTGGAGGAAGGGCTTTTGTTACTCATTCTAATTGGTCGTGTGGACTGGACAGCAGATCCTACTTGCCTGTGCTTACAAGGTTTCATTTTCTAACTAAAATTTCATAGAAAAGCTGCACCTTTCTGATTATCTGCCCCAGCATAAACACTTTGTCTATACACAGACATCTGCCCTCCTTTGCTAGGAACTACATCAGCAAAGTAATGCTAATAAAAACATCCATCTGTGCTTGAAGTTAAACAAAGCATTGATAGACCAAACTGTATCTTAGATTATAGTAGAGTCAGCTTTAGTGATATTGCACATCTGTTAGGACGTATTTCCCACCCAGGCCATCCTGCTTTTACTTTTAAAAATATCTTTGTATGGAAAAATGTGAGAGCATTTCCCTGGGAGCCTTTTGCGTGTGTCACACTTGCAGTGAGCCCTGCTGGGACAGGGCTGGGGGATTAGGGTCTGTAACCTAAACATTATTGTACTTTAAAGTAAATGTTCCCCCGCCTGCCCTCCTTGGGTTTCAGAGCCTCTTCAAAGGGATGTTTTCTTCCCTTCCTTGGCAGCAGGGAAAGAATATTTAAAACCCCAGAAATCTGCTGAGCTCCTGCAGAACCGTGGCTGTGCCTGGATGGGCCCAGGAAAAACCCAGGACCCAAATCTCCTGTGGCACTGCCAGGGCGGGTTTGCTGCAAGGCTGCCCAGGCTGGAGTCACTAACTCTGGGGGTTTTCCCTATGCCATTCCAATGAGAAGTAGGGGAAGTTTTGATGCTTCAGTTTTGACCTCATTTTTTGTAATAGCCCCCGCCCAAAAGAAGGAAAGCTGATTTAACATGTTGGCAACCCTATCTTAAGAAAAGCGATAAATCTGTTTCTCCCAGCAGTTCTTCTTAAAGGGTGGTCTTATCCTGTTATCCATGCTTGGCAAAGCTGTCTGGAAGTTGAAGCCTGGAATCCATGGGATCGGGGTCTAATTCTGCCTTTCCCTTTTCCAGTGCATCCTGTCCACACATGTGTAACATGGGAAGAGGGGCCACTGCCTGTCCTCCAGTCTAAAGGGAAGCTTAGCTGGTGAACAATGAATATTTTTATCCCTGCCAAGCTTTAGAGTTGGAGCTGATAAAACAACCCAGAAGTAGCTCTGTCCTCATTGCTGGCCCTTTGGACAAAACATTGTTTATTCATCACCTGAAAACGGAGTGCTAATTGCAGGCATTTGTCAGCAGAGCCAAACAAGGGGTGAGGACTCCCTGAGCTGGGAGAGGTTGCTCTGTGCCTGTCCCAGCAGAGGACACTCTTCTGCAGGGATGGAAACTTTGCCTCAGTGTCCCAGCAGCACCAAAGGTTCTGGGGCATTTGGTTGCTCCCAAGTGACAAGAGATGGAACAACAGGAAAAGGTCTCAACTTGTGCCAGGGGCAGTTTAGGTCG
This sequence comes from Petroica traversi, assembly GCA_025920805.1. Lineage (NCBI taxonomy): Eukaryota > Metazoa > Chordata > Aves > Passeriformes > Petroicidae > Petroica > Petroica traversi. The sequence goes on along the minus strand of JAHLSL010000154.1, from coordinate 121,252 downwards.
GGTTTTGGGAAGAGCACCTGCACCAAAAGGGTTGTCATGCATTGGAACAGGCTGCCCAGGGAGGAGGTTGAGTCTCAATCCCTGAAGGGATTTAAAGGAAGGTGTGGATAACTTGAAACAACTCGGAATTGCAGCAAATCCAACACACTGTGGACATGAGCCAGGATCTCACGTTTGCCTGGTTCACCTGCCAGCAAAGGAGTGGTTGCATGAGCTCATTTTGCATGGAGGTTTTAGTGTTGTCTGTTACTGCTCTGAATTAGACAAAGTGCAGCTGTCGAGACACCTGAGGAGCTCAATGAGTGCACAGAAAGATGCCTGAAGTACCTGTGAGCTGTCCAGGAGGCAAGAGAGAGTAGGCAGCAAAATCTTCAGTTTCTGCATTGTTCCACCTAGCACAGTATCTAATGTTACTTCTCATCTGGACAGATGCCACTCACATGTTTAATTTTTAGTGTGAAAGAGGCTGTCCTGCCAGTGGGGCTCAAACACTGCCTTTCAGAGCAATGATCCAGAGGGGACAAGGCATCTCACAGGAAGCAGCAGATTGGAAAACCAGAGCATCCTAGCAAAAAAAAAAAAACAACCCTGAAATCAGCACACCAGTTTCCATGACAGAAAATTACGTTAGCCTTGTGGAGCATTATTATTAGAGGAAACTGAGAGCCTTTTGCAACACGTGAGTCACTTAAATCTTTCAAGGAATATTTACAAAGTCACCAGCAGTGATTTCTGGCCAGTTAAGCTCAGCTCCCTCAGCCCTGCGGGTGCTGTGGCAGGATGAGAGCTCAGGCAGAGCTGGAAGGGAAAGCCCAGCCTGCAGGTGGGTCCTGCAGCGAGGTGTGCAAGGCTCAGCAGCAAACCCTGGCACAGGACAGCCACACCTGGGCCTGTGCCACCTGCAGCCCCTTGTGCTGCCCAGGGACCAGGGCTGGCCCCACAGCTCAGCTCCTGACAGACTGTTTAATGGGGGAGATTTTTAAAAGCTCCTTTTCTTCAAAGGATTAATTTGTCTTTTGATGCAGTGAACACTGACAATCGCTGCTTTCCCTATCGCGTTCAAACACACTCCATTTCAGGGCTAATAAACCCATTTGCTGCCAAAGAACTGCGGGTTTTTCTTTTCAATTTCGCTCCGTGAGGGTGATAAGAGGTTTAATGTCTTCATGGCTTCTCTCAGTAGCTAAATCAGGTGTAGCCATCACTGCAGAGAGCAGCATTTCCCCCATTGTGGAGCCCTTATTCCCATTTCCTCAACGTCATCTCCTCCCAGGCTCGTGCTGATGGCAGCAGCCGCTGTGCTGTCACTTTGTGTGACCTGAAAGGTGACATTTCCACCTGCCACAGCCCCTGGTGAGCTGGGAGGGCACTCTGAACCAGGGGAGCTTGGTTATCACCTCCCAGGCTGCAGTGTCCTCTCGGGGCAAGGACAAGGGGGCATGGGGAGCACTCTCCTGCTCCCAGAAATGCTCTGGATGTTCTGGCTCAGGGAACCTGCTGTCCTCACCTGGCACCAAAAGTAGTAACAAACTTAACATTCATAGATTTACTTAGGGAAGGAGTTCCTCTCAAATTTGTGCTGGCAAAACATGCAAGCAGCATCTGAGTCCAAGATTAAAAGCTTTCTGGGGCCTAAAGCACAGATCGGTGAACAGAAAATTTCCCATTGATTTTCCTGGGCTTTGTATCAGGCTCTGAGAGTAAAAAAATGTGATTAACCAGATGAATGCAAGGAAAAAAAGATATGGTTGGAGGCAGGGAAAGGATTATGACCAAGGGCTGTAAAACTTAAGAGCCTTCTCACCACAAATGCTCAGTAACTTTAAACCATAACCTGGCATCTGGCTACAGCATCTTCCCAGCCAGGGAAATCCCAGCTTCCCACCTCTGTGATTCCCAGTTTCCCCTTGTCAGCTTTGTTCCACCATGCACAACCTTCTCAGTTTTCATCTGATGCACGTGGTGATTCCAGAAGCAGTGAGCTCTTTTTGTAAGGTCTGGGTTTGGTTTGGTTTTTTCTGTTTTGTTTTTTTCCTCCAAATTCAGAGTTCTGAAGCCATCTCAGTTGTCTGCAGCAAGATCCCAGCCAGGCATTCAGTGCAGCAAGGCAGAGCTGCATCATAATCAAGATCTGTTCTCCTCGTTTGAATGCATCAATGCTTGCACCAGGAGATTTTGACTGTAAAATACACCCTCTTTTTTATCCTTGAACTAATTTTAATCTTTCTTTTTCACTTGTCACTTGGTTTTTCACAAAGCTTGCTTTTTTTTTGCTGAGGGTTTCAGCAGAATGCATTGAAGTGAAGAGAGATAACAAGACCTAATAACCCTCTTTATTGCAAAATAAATAAGTAAAAGAACAGCCCTTCCATTTAGGTGTTGCAGATATAATTGAAGGTTCCTTTGAAAACTCTTTGATCAATGTAACTTGTTAAACTTTTAGCTTTTGTTTCAAATGTAGCTCCTGGTCTTTTCATGTGGGGTGAAAAGCTCAGTTCCTCATTGAGCTCTGTCTCAGGGGGATTAGGGGGTTTTTTGGGGATGGTTTCTCTGTGCCTTGCGGGCCTTCACAGCATCAGGCAAATCCTCACCTGCCTGAGGGAGGAGACACTGAAATCGGGTGAGAAGTGGCTTTTTGGCTGCCCTGCTGTGTTATCAGTGCCACCTTCACCGCAGTGCTGGAATACAACCCACATTTACTGCACAAACTCTGTCCCACGTGCAAAAAGACATTAAAGCACCTTTGCCTCCAGGTCTTGGCAGGAACTAAATATTTATCCTGGCAACATCAGAGCCCGACAATAAAAAGAATTTCTGTAATATAAAATGAATGCCTGCTTTGTTATCTGGAGGCCAGGGCGTTTCCAGGAGGGGCCAAGCCGTGGGGTGCAGGGTGGCCTCCCCTTGGCCCTGGTGACATCTCCAGAGGAAAGGGGAAGGAATCTGCAGTACAGAACTTCCTCAATGATCTGTTTAAGCAGTTTGTTCAATGAAAAGCCCATCAAGTCAGCTTAAGATATTTCAGGACTGATTTTTAATTACTTCATTATTCAAAAGCTCTCCAGTGTGTCCTAGATAAACTCAACATCAGAGAAACCCCACAAAAAATGACTGAAGAGAAGAAATCTCCTGGCACTCAGGGTCTCAAGCCTCACCTACCAGCACACACTAAGGAAAACCAGCCTCTTTCAGCTGGCACCTGCCCCTAGGTGCTACTGGAAATTTTGGAAATAACCCCCTCATGGCTTTGTGCAATGCTCCTTTCTGGATTCATGATTTCTTTTATTAATAGCTTGATTTTTCTCCTCTATCCCCATTTTGCCCCCTTTCTTTCCACTTTTCCTCGTGTTTCTTAATATTCTAAATTAAAAATACATGCCTACTTCTTTTAAACCTCTAAATAACAAGCCAGAAAGTTATGCTCAATAAAAACCTCCAAAATTAGGTTATTTGGAGTTTGGGATAAATGAGTTTTGCACATAAATAGAAAACTTCAGCACCTTTCAAGAGTTCCATGCATAAATACTGGCATGGAGAGAAATAACATCTTGCTTAAGTTTACATGCAAGGTGCAATTTGGGTGAGGAGCCAGCATTTTACACCTTTCCCAGTGCATTCTGAATCCCAGATCACAGGCCTCTCTGAAAAAAAACCCCACTGATCTCTACTTCAGTTGTATTTTTAGCAAGTGGTTCAGTGTTCAGGAAGGATCCCTTTGATCCTGGAGCTGGGGATGTGACACTTTCAGGGCTCAGTGCTGGCTTCCCACATTAATCCTCCTTTAGGTGAGCAGCTCTGCCAGAGGATGACAACTCACTGAAGAATAAAAATTTGCTTTTGTTCCTTTCCAGAGTAAAACCAAGCCTTTGTGAGAGGCCTGCAGTGGCAGGTGAGATCACTGTGGTCAGATCAGAGTCTGAAACACAGAATGGTTTGGGTTGGAAGGAACTTTAAAGCTCATCCAGTTCCACCCCTGCCATGGGCAGGGACTTCTCCCTCTGGATCTTCCAAGCCCATCCAGCCTGGCCTGGGACCAGGGTGGGGGCAGCCACAGCTCCCCTGGGGAGCTGCGCCAGGGCCTCACCACCCTCATGGAGAAGAATTTCCTCCCTGTGTGTGACCCAAATTTCCCTTCTTTCAGTTTGAATTCTCAGTTTGTTTTCTTTCAGAACACCAAGTAAAAATATTTTCCTTAAATTTCCTGCTATCTCAGGACATGGCATTCTGGCTTGAAGGGATTTTGCTCAAGCCTCTGCCCACAAAAAGAGGTAATGAGTTACAAGGTTTTCAATACCCACATAATTCACTTATGGGGTTTCTCTTGTTTGTGTGTTCTCAAAAGGGGAAAATCAACAGGAATAACTTACAAAAGTGATTGATTGACTTGTAGAATTGCAGTCTGTGGTCAGTCTGACAGATTATATTGTTTGGAATAAGTTTTCTTAGAGCCAGATTTTGCTCCTTGTATATGTCAAGCCAAGTTTGGGGTCCTCACTCTGATTTTTCTCACAGTTTATCCAGGCAAAGGAGGTTGGAATCAAAACCTGGCAAGGTCCAGGAAACACAACAGGGTCCCACTGCATTTCTGTGCTTGCTCAAAGCATCTCAGAACCATTTTCAAGACAGAGAGTTTGGAAGCTGGCTGCCAGTATTCAAATTTCCAAACAGGACTTTTGTTCAGAGGTCCATGATTTACATGGGGTGGATCATGTTTTCCAACACCTCCCCAGTCACATGTGGAACATCTGAAAACACAGCCAGTTGTTTGACAGTTTCCTTTCTGCATTTGTAAGGAAGCCAACGCTGGCACTTCAATAACTTTTCTTCCCACAAATAATCACACTTTCACACAGTGAATGCCATTCCCCAGGCGATTCCAGAAATAATGACAGGGAATTTCTGTATCTGGAAGGGGCTGATGTGGGCTCCAGTTTGCTTTCACAGCATCCATTCAGAGCAGGGACAGTGGTCTTCACCTCTTGAATTTTCTAATATTGAGTTTGTTAATGGCCACAGAGTGTGATACAGGCAGGGGATGGAAGAGAAGGCTGGGAACAGAGAGGGCATTTCTGAGCACCCACCCTGGACACCCACACTCCCTCCTCCCTCTGCACAGGTTGGTATCAGCTCATGGTTGGTTCCAAAGGCTGCTGAAATCCAAGTCAGCCTCCTCTTTGATATCATTATTTCTGTTAAATCTTTTGTTCTTATTTGCCAAACTACTGACCCAAACACTTTTTGTATTGTTGGATCCATTTGAATTTAAATTGCTTTTGTCTGCATAAATTACAGCCCTCTGTGACCATGAGGGCTTCTGCCTCAACATGGAGTTGAAAAGTCGACCATTTAGTTTCAAAAATCTCTGGGGAAATAAAGCATTCATCATTTAAACATTATTGTATGTGCTGCATTGGGTGTTATTGGTCTCACTGAAATCAGTAGAAATATTTAATGAGCAAAGTTGTTAAGATATGATTAATGCCTGCAGGGTCAGGGCACAGATGCATCTTGTCTTTGGGTGCAAAAGAACTGAGAGGCTGCATTTGTGGTCAGCAAAACTCAGAGCAGGGCTGCAAATGGGAAACAGGGAAGCTCATACAAGGGATCAAGCCATGGCCCTTTTGGCAGGCTGTCACGGAAGCTCTGAGCTTTGAATCAGTCCAGAACTGCAGTGAAAAATCAGTGATAATTAACTGTTTCCACAGCTGCCACCCCAAGTCCAAAATTATGTTAAAACGCATCTCTGTTTGATTGAAATTTCAAGGGATAAATGACACATAGCAAGGGTGACACGTGAGATAGACACGGTGTCAGCTATCAAAGCTCGTTAACAAATTAATCAAAGCCCAGAGAGATCCCTGTGCACTCAGCTAATCACCTTCCCACTCAGACCACTGATGAAGGACCCAGCTTCACTCTCAAACCCAACTTCACCCCCACTCCCCCCAAATCTTCTCTGATCTTGGCTTTCCCTGCAAAGCATTTGACATCACAAATAATGAGGCACTCTTTCAAGACGCTTTTCATACTCTGAATATTAATTTGAGCCTCATCACTCATTAAAAAGGACGGTGTTGTACCTTCCATCCTCACTTGCCATTTATACAGAAATTTAGATCAAAACTGGGTGAATACAGGGCATGGAGGGTCCTGCAGCACCAAGAGAGAGACATGGCCAAAACCCCAGGTCCCAACCACTCCTGAGCATCTTGGAGAAGGTTGGGGCTGGCTCCTCAGCTGGAGGTGCAGCTGCTGTTTGGTGCTTGGCAGAAATGAGCTGAGAATCTTGCAAGAAACAGCCTCAATGCAGAGATCTGCTGTGTATTTTCTCACTTGGGAAATGCAGCAGAGGGAGTTTCTCATCCTCACTCCTGCTCCTGGTTTTGACTAAAACTGGGGGGAAGATGTTTGTTGAACCAGCTGATCCAACAAACTACACTTCCACACTAATTAGATTTTCATTATCAGGATGTCAAGAGACAGAGCTCATTGCACAATTTATTCCCTGTCTGTGGGATAGCCCTTGCAGGATAAACGATGGCAGGCCAGCTGTGCAGGAGGCCATCCTGCCTTCTGCTGGAGAAGTTACTGCTCTTGCTCAGCTCTTCCTGGGAGTTATGAAATGCTGAGGGTGTTTTCATTTCTCAGGGATTTCAAAATTCCACCTGTATTTATGAAATATGGAGGGATGATATTTCCCTGCAAGTGACACCTGAAAATTAAGGCTGACATTAATCCTGATACTTCAGGGCTGGTCAGTGGGAGAGGATTTTCCCTTAAACAGGAGATGATTCATGGATTTGTTCAGAAATTGAGACAACTACAAGACAAAGGCTCAGAAATTTTCCTGAACAACTTATTTACTGCTTCATCTTCTTGTTTGCATCCCCTAAAACTCAGGCAATCCCCACATCCCCATGTTTTTAGCTAATGTGCCATTTAATCTTAGGCTGGGTGAAATTCACTCCATGATGAATGTTGCTTGGATGGAAAATCTCTGGAGATAATGCTGCTTTTTCCTGATGGATTTGCCCTTGGGGTTTTTTGCCCTCTCCTGGGGGGCTGCTCTCCCATGGGTGCATCCTGGAGCTCTGCCCAGAGGTGGGAGCAGCTTTGGGATCAGCTCAGAGCCCAGGCTGTGCCTGAATCAAAGCCTCCTCCACCCACCAAGGCCTCACTCCTCTCTGGGCCGAGTTTTGCAGCAGGGGTGTGGGGAGCAGGTTCTGGGGAAAGCTTAGTTACAAAGATAAAATTGCACCTAAAACCGGTTGTTTTGAGCTGCATCCCTTCCAGGTGCATCCAGTGAAAGAGCTGCTGGTTTTAATGTCTTTCTGTCCCAAACACCAAGGCAATGCCTGAAGCTCCAGCCATCCCAGCTGTGCATCAGCTCCTCTCAGTTCCACCTCAGACGAGGTTTCCAGCCTGTGGGGGATATTTCTAATGAGATCTGTCCTGCTCAGAGCTGGGTCTAAATGCAATTAAGCCATGAGTTCAGCAGCACGAGGTGGGGCTGGTGCTGAGTTCCTGATCCCAACAGCTCCCACCAGTGCTGTGCATCATTCACAGCTCTGTGAAACCCCTGCCCTCTTGCACGGCATCACCCCAAAATTTCAATACCTTTGGGGCAAAACCCGGCGTTCCTGAAGCAAAGCTCTCATCACAGCACCAGAGCTGGGGATGCAAAAGGAGCTCACACAGAGTAATTTCCCTCCCAGGAACATCAGAACTCTCCTCTCTCACCACCCCTGGAAGGAAAAGCCTCCAGCGAGCTCCAGGGAACAGACTGCCTTCTCAAGGACCTAAAAAGGCATTTTCTTTCCAGAAAACCCAGTATCTCCAGTTCTCCCCTGGCTCATCACCAACTTCAGCAGGCACTTGCTTTGCCTTCTCAGAGGGAACCCTGCACAGAGGGCCAGCCCAGTGACCCCATAACTTACTGCAAACACCTTTCCCCTGGAGTTATTTCTGTGTTTGCAAAGGACTTTTTGGCCCCAAGCAGAATGCAAAGGTGACTTTCCAAAAGGCGCTGAGGAACAGCCAGGATTCTTCTGCCTTGGTTTTCTCCTGCCCTCCCATCCTCCACAGTGGCGGGTGCTCAGCCATCCCGGGGGAGTCTTTGAAGGGGAGTGACAAGTGAGTCCCACACAGGACATGGCCACGATTGGCATTTCCAAAGGTGGCATCTGGCAGAGCTGGTGACAGCTGCTTGTCATGTCACTCAGAGATGAGAGGCTGTGATGTCAAAAGGGACCCTCTGAATACCAACACCACAACACAAAAGCAGCAGTTCAAAGCCCCTCAGATTCCCTCCTAGGGAGACAGCCTGGCTGGTTCTGACACTAATTTATTGTCAGATATATTTCTTTTTTATTTTTTTTAATTACTGTCAAAGGGGTTTGTGTTTGTGTGCTTTTGGCTGGATGGATACAGGCATTACATCTTACCTGCAGGAAAAAAAATTTAAAAAGCAGCAGCTTGTAACATAAAGTGTGGCTCTTATGACTTATTTACTCTCCTGGCAATGGGCCAGATTAATTCAGGGTGGAATTTCATGGGCTCCTGAATTTCATCAAGCAGAGGGGCTGCCTGCACGAAACACCTGACAGGTATTTAGTGGGCGATCCAAGGTCAGCCCCAACCTTCAGCACCTCCCAGGGCTCCTCCCAGCACTCTCCTCTACCCCAGCCCTGCCTGCAGAGGGATTTTTGTTGTCTCTGATGTTTTGCTCAGAATGATGGCATTGCAGGAACTTTGATGTCCATGCATTTGCCTACAGGAGCAGGATGAGCTGAAGGAGCAGTGAGGGATTTCAGTGGTGGCCTTCAGGTGTCCCCTGAAACGGGGTTTGTCCTGGGGGTGGAGATCCCAATCCCTTTACTGAACCACTGCTTACATTGGACTCTGGCAGCACCTGTGGGATCTCAGAGGAAAGCCAAGGAGCATCCTAAGTGGTCTCAAGTGCATTTCCAAGTTAGACCTGCAGCAGTCAGGCAGAAGATGCATTGCTGGGCTGAAAAACACCTTCTGCATGTGCCAGGCAGGTGGCTCACCCCCAGCTTTGGGGGCTCCTCTGCTGCCAGCACAAAGGAGATGAATGGCTGTTTGACTGGACTGTCTCTGCCTGTAATTTCTAAAGAATTAATAGAGCTCCTTGGCTGAAAATTCAGTGTGATGTTACTGTTTATCCTACTGAGGGTTTGTGTTTACACATAGAAAGGATCCTGGTAACGTTTCCAGCTGCTCCCCACCCTCCATAGCCAGTTATTAAAAAATCAGCTTTGCATAAACAGGGCATTTCAATTGCACAGCTCACCCATTTTTCCCTCACGCTCACGGTAAGAGGTCACCAAGCACCGATTGTCACCTCCTTGTCCTTTCCTGTGTGAGTGACTCCCTGCCAGCAGCAGATGGATGTCCTGAGGCTGTGGCCAGGTGACAAACAGGTGACAGCACAGAAGGCAGAAGACTCCAAAGAATTCTTTGTGTAAGTACAACTCTCTATTGCTGGAAATACATTTTCTCCCCTGTACTGATCAGATCTCCAGTTTGGTGATAGGTTTCAACAGCTGAGCTGCTCCTCCTAAACTGTGCTCCAAGTCCACTGGGTGAGTGCAGAATGGAGGGAGATTAATGAGAGTGATCTGAATGGTAAATCTTTCCCCTGGAAATGATTGTCTGTGGAGCAGTGGAGCATCGTGTCATTCATCTGGAAAGGTCAGTTATGAAGAAATTGATCTCAGAAATTTGGTTTGATTTCTTTGCTGTGGAGTGCGACATTAAAATTCCAACTGTGTGTGTCTCTGATCTGAGATCAATGGGAAATGTGAGATTTGCTTCTCACATTCTCTTTCTTCAAATAAAGAGACAAAGGAATACAAGTAAGTGTTTCCAGTGGCATTAACTGCCCAGAGTAAATTGTTATTTCACTTGGGTAGAGGGTTGGTTTCTGTTAAAAGGACAATTCCAGTGCATGGTGCCCCTGCCCGTGGCAGGCTGATGGATCAGATGAGTTTTAGGGTCCTTTCCAACCTACACTGGTCTGTGATTCTGAAAAGGTCAAGACAGAATCAGGGGGATGTGATGAGGGACGAGAGCTGCACTCCTTGGGAAGCCGGGGATGGTACCCCCAAGTTGCCACCAAGAGTTTAATCGTGGTTTCATAGAGAGAATGCATTTCTTGCTGTTTATTATTCTGCTTTTGCCACGTAACCTGCTTCACTAAAAGCTTTAAACGAAACAACTGCCATTAAAAAGCCATCAAACAGGATTTTATAGCTCTGTCTTTTGCTGCGAGGGCCTTACAACTTATAAAGATTTATTTTGTGCTGTGCTCAATCCCATTAAAAGGCTGCTGGGGTTTATTTTTAGGTTTTACCTCAGCTGAGTTACCTGGTTTGTAACAGTCAAGGTTTTGTTTTGTCACCTCAAGGCCGAATCCCAGTGGGATTTGCTGCCATGGGAAGTCAGCAAACACATCCACAGGCAGCAGCCACGTGGATTTGCTGACAGGGGTGCTCAGAGGGAAAGCAAATTGCACCCCCTCTCCTGGTGCAAACGCTGGGAAAGGAGCACTTACCTCACATCAGCGTCCTCATTCCCAGCTCTTTGATCAGAACACACGGAATGGAAAATCTGTGGCATCTCTCAGTTTGAATGAAAGGATGTTTGCCCACAAATGCCACGTGCGGAGCTGGAGAGGTCTGAAGTCTTCTCCTGACTGGCCCCGAGGGGTTTGGATGCTCCTTCAAAGCAGAGGCTGCTGTCAAGGCAGGAGATCACAGGGGCTGCTGGGTGGGTGGGGCAGCCCCAGCCCAGCAAAGCTCACGATCAGCTTTAGAGACCCCACAACAAAGTGTGAGCAGCAGAGCCAGGCTGAGCTCAGCGCTGGAGGGGAGCAGGGAGTGCAGGGGATGCTCCTGCAGGGCACAAACGAGGGGGTGCATCTCCAGAGCCCAAGGGGGGTAAGGGGTAAAACGGAAGGCGAAAAATCCAGTCCCCGGTGCTTTTCAGTATTAATGTGTATTTTGTACAAGTTTTCATTTCGGTAGGAAGAGAACCAGCACAGGGTGTGCAGGTGCAGGGCTGCCTGCCCTCCCCAGGGCTGCTGGCAGGGCACATTGCTGCAGAAACCTGCACAGTGATCGGCGGGCAGGAGCAGAGGCAGGAGCAAAACACCGAGTTCTGAGCCTGGCTGGGCCAGCAGGGAAGTGTAATTCTCATGAAATGAACTTCTCATGGAATGTGCTGCTCATGGAATGTGCTGCTCATGGAATGTGCTGCTCATGGAATGCACACGTGGGATTCAAGGAGCCATCCCTGAGCTCGGGATGTCAGAGCAGGCAGAGAAGAGCTGGCCCAGTGAGTGCAGTGCCAGAGAAATCTCGGGTTGGGCAGGAAAGGCTGTGGGAGAGCTCCTGGAGCAGCACCACACGCCTGCCCTGCCCTTCTCCCCAAACATCCCCCCCAATCCCTGCAGAGCATCCAGTCTGCCCAGGATGGCAGAATCCTTTCTCATGGGTCGCAGGCACAGCTGGAGTGGTGCTCCTGGACACAAAACCCCATTCACAGCAAGAGCAGAACTCTGTCTCCAGTCTTGGCTGTCCAAACATGGCACCTTGCAAGTTTTCGTGTGTTTTTCTCAATGATGCACAGCCCTGATACCACGGAAACCTTACTCAGATGTTATTTGATGGATGAATTATGCAAACAGAAAGGTCTGAGGCATCTCCTGCACATTCATCTGTCACCCCCATGGCCACAGCCTGACGTGGGCTCTGCAGTGAGGAATGAGGATTGTCCCCATGGCAGCAGTGGGAGCCACTCACCCTCCCTGGGCAGAAAGCTTCTGTATTGAGTTCTGCCTGTTGGATTTTGTTGGGGTTTTGTTTGTTTTGGGGGTTTTTTCCCCCATGAAGATGTTTTAATTAAAAAGATTAAAGCCACATGTTAAAACATCAGCTGACAGATGGAGCTCCCACCCCCCCTGCTCCTTTGACACAATCATGAAATGTTAATGACAATCATCAGTCCTAGAAACTGTAAAAATTATCATCTCAGAGCTATTAACACTGCACAGTGCTTTGGGGGGCCCTTTAAACAGCATAGAGCATTAGACCTCTCACTTGATATTAAAGGGGTTTCTTAAACTCTAAAATTACAGTTATGTGCTAAAGAGGAGAGGATGGAGGGGGCTTAATTAAAAATCCATACTTAGCTGGCACAACAGTGAACTTAAGGGCTCCAGGAAAAGCCATTTGAACAGGTAAAATGCTGCCCCAAATGCCACAGAGGATATTTGAAATGCATGAGGGACACTCAAGCGACAGGGCTGCAGCACAGGGGAGCAGAGCAGTGAAACATTCCTGGAATGGACCTTGCCAGGTGCTGTGACCATGCAAAAGTCAGAAGAGCCTCTAGAGACCCAGGAAAACAGGAATTTCTAAGGGGCTTTTGTGAGTGAGACCCCAACAAGGATCCTCTTTTCCTGAGGCTGTGCAGGAGGATGGTCTGGGGGAAAAGGCAGCTCCAACCCCATTACCCTGAGGTGTGAAGGTGTGCAGGGTGTAGGAAAACCCAGCCCACAGAGCTTTGCCTGTGTGAGGGTGATTTGAAGGGTTTCTGCTGATAACATTGAAGGTGGTTCCATAAACAGGGAAAGAATTCATGGAAAGGGCCTGGTTTTAGAAGCAAAAGGTAAGAGCAGGAATGAGGCTTCTGGGGCACAAGGGGAGACGTGATTCCCATTCCCACCTTTTATTGCCTTTCAGAGGATCCTGAGCAGGTTCTCTAACCCCTGAATCTCATGAACTGGGTACTGATGATGTGTTCAGAGCCCAGAGGTGCTCAGAGACCCTGAGGGTGAAAGGCTCTGGAGCTGGGGAGGTGTTTTCTCATTTCCTCCACCTTAACAACGAATCATAAAGCAGGGATTTACTCACTTCAGAGACCCCTCTGGCATCACCTGCAGGTTGTGGCCCTTGCCCCTCCTGCACAGATCTCACTCAGGTGCTCTCACCCCTTGCTGAAGCTCAGAGATTTGCAGTGACAGCCTGGCCATGGAAATAACATGAGGAGCAGCTCGGGAAATGCCACCAGACAAAATACTGCAAGTGTCAAAGTACTGGAAACCCCAGCAGAAAAAGGTGCTCAGGGTTTAATAGAGAGGGTCAGACAGAAGTTCTGTTTGTGTTTTTCAGCAAGATTGGATTATAAATACAGACATCAGAGGCTCATGATCCAGGAGTGCTGGATTGCACTGGGATGTGTCACTTGTGACACCTCCATGAACCTGGCCCTGTCCCCAGCAGCTGTGACAGGACAGCAGCAGGGGCAGGAGGAGATAAAAGCCAGGAGCTTGCACGGGAGCCAAGGGGCACCAAGCAATCACAGAGCTCTGTCTTCGGGTCTGTTGTGTTTTACTCCAGTAGCTCAACAAACTCAGAATTGATCATTAAGCTGCACCCGTGCCTGAGAAGGGGGAGAGCTGCCAGCTCCAGCAGTTTTTGAGGTCATGATGCAGGATCACATCTCTGATGTGCAGATACCTCTGCTCCCTGCAGCCCTCAAACCTGGCTTGTCTGCTCAGCAACCCTGGTAAAGGTTTCAAAAGCAGTCAGAGGATTTAGGCTCCTTAAATGAGCTCTGTGCCCCCAGATGTGGGGCAGGTTTTGAGTTCTGCTGAAGGTGCTGGCACACTGTGGAGTTCCTGCTGATCATTCAACAGGATTTATGCTCCTGAAGCTCTTGGGAGCATTTAAATCTTCTGCAGTGTAAGCCCTGATCCGTGTTGAGGAGTCAGTGTAAGACAGCAGAACTTCCCATCGTGTGGATGGTCTTCCATTAGCTCAAAATTGGTGTCGAGAGCAGATCCATTTAATAGGAGCCATAAACAGCCTGAATTCCTATCAGGCTCGTAATGACACACACTGTGCTCAGAAATGTGGATTTGTTAGCTTATGTCCTGCCTCAGCAGCTTTCCTGAGAACAGTGTTCTGCTTTTTGCAGAAGGACTTTGGTGGTGTTTTAAAATTCTCCAGTACAGCAGTTACAGGTATTCCCAAAACTCACTGTAATACCTGGACCTGGGAAAACTGTCCCTTTCAACTGGTCCCACGTCAGCCTGCTCCCTGCACTCCTGGCAAGGGGCTGGGACGGGCAGGGACAGCCCAGGGAACACAAACACAGAAACAGAAATGTGGAGAAAGCCCCCAAAGTGAGTCTAGCCTGTGATTCCCACCCTGTTACCCAGGGCACAGCCCCGAGTGCCACCTCCAGCGGTTCCCTGGACACTTCCAGGCAGGGACACTCCCTTGGACCCTCCCCAGTGCGGAGCTCAGCAGCCCCTTCAGTGCAGAAATTCTTCCCCATGTCCAGCCCGGGCTTCCCCAGCACAGCTTGTGCCTCTGTCCTCTTGTCCAGTGGTGAAAATCGTCCCCACATCTTCCATCTGGATACCATTGGGACAACAAAAATGTCACGTTTTTTCTGACCTACTCATCTGAAATTGGGTTCAGCAACTCTTTGAGAACCTGTCCTGGGGCAGGAGTGAGGACCAGGGAAGCCTCTCATCAAGGAGATCAGCATGGCCTGAATAAAACTAGCCAGAAACAGCAGGCATGTTAATGGCATAGCACAAAATCCTCTTTTTTTTTCCATCTGAGGCTTCTCATTGAGGTGAGTAGCAAAATTTACAGCTTAAAAGTACACTTTATAAGGTATATATGTAATATATTTATAATGCTGGCCTTGGCCCAGCATTTGGAGCAAGGGACACTCATTTCATGGCAGGGAAGCGTCTGGCAGAAAAAGAGATGCTGTAGATGTGTTTTTGGATGGGATTCATCTCTGGACAAGTCACTTGATAAACCCAATCCCTAACTTAGCATGAGAGACAGTTTTAACACTCCCAAATGAAATGTTAATGCAGAAACAATCCCCTATAACATCCGCATCATAAATAATTTACTTTCCTTCTAAGCACTGAGGAAGATTAATGGACAGTTAAAAAAAAAATTGAAGTTAAAACATTTTCAGGCTGCGGTGTCACTGCAGTAACAGGCAGCAAGTGTAAACACTGCAAGGGCTGGATCCATTTGGGAGACCACACAGGGCAGGAGAGGCAGCGATGAGCAGAGCTGCCCTTTTATTGAGGGGCCACTTGGAGTTTCCATTTGGAGCTGGGAGAGGCGGGGGATTCACGGGCTGGGTTCAAGGCACCCCATATTTGCTATTCTGAACTTTCCAAAATGAAGAGATTAAAACAAGTCCGAAGTGTTTCTCTGACAAATGTTAAGCGTCACCCACAAGATTTATAGCACTTCTGTTCCCCTCCAAAAGCTTTTAGTTGGGTGGCAGGGGTTACCAAGGGCTTGGCCACTGCTGCCGGCTCGGTGGTTTTAGCGCTGGCCAGAGAGCAATCAGAGCTTCAATAATGAGTAATGGCACTTCCAGCTCGCCATCATCATTTGTCCTACATCCATTATTGTCCTCAGGGGCCAATCTTGCTCTGTAAATGGCGCTGGCAGCTGTTGTGTCAGCATTTCACACCCCCGGAGCTCCGGGCTGTGCTGGCAGCGCCTCCTCCCCAGACGGGGCAAGCAGGGACAGAGCCCAGTGATGTCCCCACTGTCTGGGACGTTTGGAAGAGATGGCCTTCCTTAAACGTGTGCAAAGCCTTATTTTGGGAGGGCTCTGCTGTGCTGGGAGATCTCTGCGCTGGGAAGCGGGAGGGGTTGCTCTCTCCTGAGCGCTGCTGCGGTGCCTCCAAAGAGCTTTGAGTCCTCCTTCGCTCCCTCTGCCCCACCTCACTGCCCTTTATCCTGCTCCCGTCCCCGCTCCTCTCCCTGCTCCTCTCCCTGCTCCCATCCCCTCCTTTCGGGGAACAGAAGGATGAGACCGGCAGGAGCTCATTCGCAAGGAGGGAGCGTGCTCAGTTTCGCTCCCAGGGCTGGATGAGCCGCGGGAGGAGGGCTGGATCCCACCCAGAGCTGGCACCCGTCACACTCAGGTTCAGCCCTGCAAATCTCGCAGCCAGAGGTGTCCCACAGCAGCCAGAGGTGTCCCACAGCCTCGGCTCCTCTCTCCCTGCTCTCCCTCAGTCTGCACACACCGGGACCTCCTTCACCAATTACAGCCCTCAAGTGGTATCCAGAGGATAACATAACGACTGCTGCTGCTACAACAAAAAATCTAACCTTGCTTTTTATCTCTAGGTCACATTTTAAGGAGATTGGAATGTTCAAAACAGCATCCACCAACCCACGCTGCAAAAACACATCAGGCCAAACAGAGCAGCCGTGCCCCAGCTGCCTGAAGAGAGGGCAGCTGCCAAAGGGACATCAGGGAAAGAAAACCAGGATTATGGAGGTACTGCAGGGGGAAGGCAGACTTCCTTAGGCCTGGCTGATCTCTGCACTTACCCCACCAGCAGGAATTTCATGCATCCCTTAATTAACACATCCTCACGTTCACATCACAGACTGCATGGGCTGTCCCCGTGTTCGCATCCATAGTGATGCTCTGAGTGTTCTCACATCCCCTTTTTTCCTTTCCCTGCACTCCCTGACATCAGGGCAATGTGTTCAGCAGAGCAATCAAATAGGAATAACAATCCTCCACCAGCACCAAACTGATTGTGCTGATCTACAGGTGCAAATAACCCCAGCTTTCCAAAAATCATTAGAAAAGTGAACCACCACTGCATAAATCACCAACCTGCCAGCTCCTGCAGGGCTGGCTGGACACTAACAGGTTGGCTCCGTTTCCAGGATGAAGAACTTAATCACCCCTCTGCAAGTCTGTGTAATTCAGCAGTTATGACTCTTACCCTTTACCCGAGCCCTTTCAAACCCAGACCCCGGATTTGACTCACTCACCTCAGCAGCACACAGCCCTGCCAGCACTGGGGGAGGTAAATTGTTTTAACCCAGCAATAAATCAGGTGTTTGTCTCAAGTAAAACTCAAAAGCTTGACTCTCCTAAGTGTGGGTGGAGACCCTCTGCCCAGCACTGCTGACCCTGGAGTGCAAGGCAAAAACGGTGCCTCTGAGTTAGCACAGATTTGACACCAGGTTGTTCCTCATCCAAACAGAACACCTGAGCTGCCTTTTAGCTTTCCTCTCCAGCTATGGGAATCATGAGAAGCTGAGGTGTTCAATTGCCCAGGAACCAGGCAAAACCTTACTGAGCAAGGACAGAGAAACCTTCTGAAAGTGGAACAAAGATGTCCTTGCACAAGGCACAAGTGTCCCTTCTGCTCTTTTAGACTCCTAAGTTCTAGTGGTTAGAAATCTGTTAATTTTTGTTTCTGGACTCTGGGTTCATTCAGCTCTTTGAAAAGAAAAGCGCCATCAAACTGGTCAGGCCGTGTCCCCAGTCCCGGCCGTGTCCCCAGTCTCGGCCATGTCTCCAAGTCCAGCCGTGTCCCCAAGTCCCGGCCGTGTCCCCAGTCCCGGCCATGTCCCCAAACCCAGCTGTGTCCCCCCCAAACCCGGCCATGTCCCCAAGTCCAGCCGTGTCCCCAGTCCCGGCCGTGTCCCCAATCCCGGCGGGGCCCGGTGCTGTCGTTCCGCCCGCAACCACCGGAGGGCGCCTGCGCTCCGCGCTTGGCCGGGACCGCCGGGAACGAGCTGGGAAATAACGGGGGAATAACCAGGGAATAACGGGGAATAACGGGGAATAATGGGGGAATAACCGGGGAATAACGGGGAATAACGGGCTGGGAAATAACAGGGAATAATGGGGGAATAACGGGCTGGGAAATAACGGGGGAATAACCGGGGAATAACGAGGGAATAACAGGGAAATAACGGGATAATAACGGGGGATAATGGGGGAATAACGAGGGAATAACAGGGAAATAACGGGGAATAACGGGAAATAATGGGAATAACCCTGCAAGCCCGAAGCGTGCCCTGAAGCAATGCCTCTCACCTGTTTACACTGTGAATGGCCAAAGGGCAGAGGGAAAACTGAAGCTCTCAGCTTTCTTCTGCCTCCTGTGATGTTCCAAAGTGAGGAAGAATATCTTTAATTTCCCCACAGGAGGGAAAACCTGCGATCCTGCCTGCTCCTCAGAGGGGCAGGATTTGTCCTTCTGCCAGGTGCCAAACCCAGCAGGACCCAGGATGTCCCCGTGTCCAGGGCTGCAGCTCACAGGGCTCTGGTGCTGCTCCAGCAGGTGAGACCCCCTGGATCCCCTCCTGGGCTTGGAGCTCAGCAAAACGAACACACAGGAAAAGAAATACCCTGTGAGGGTGGGCAGGCCCTGGCACAGGTGCCCAGAGAGGCTGTGACCACCCCTGGCTCCCTGGCAGTGCCCAAGGCCAGGCTGGACAGGGTTTGGAGCAGCCTGGGACAGTGGGAGTGTCCCTGCCATGGCAGGGGTGGCACTGGGTGGGCTTTGATGCCTCCTCTATCCCAAACCCCTCTGTGATTCCATGATTCTGTGGGATGGTTGTGCAAGCAGGCTGGTGGAGCAGAGCCCACCTCAAACCCCCAAAACCCCAAAAAGCAGAAGCACCTGAGTTATTCTGACTTTTATTTCGTTGCTTCTTAGTCCACACAGTCGGTATAAAATCAGAAAAGCAAGGCAAAAAAAAAAAAAAAAAGTAGAACCCCAAAAAACCCCAAAATTAATCAAAGACAGCAACAGTGTCTGGAGTCCTCAGAGGCAGCCCGGGGTCTGTGCTGGTGCCTGTTCCATTCATGGCCAGACTCGTTGCTGACTGACAGAGGACTCACATCTCACTCTGGTGCCAGAGCCCCACGCGCTCCAGCCAGAGCTGCTTCTGATCCTCTGCACCACGGAGGGGAAAAAGGAATCTTGGTTATAAATGCTTTATTAAAAATAATAGTAAGAGCAAATCTAAGTACAAAAGCAGTTATAGCTCATTTATATTACACAGAATTATTTCTCATTTCTAGCTTGGTTGTTTACCTCAAGGTCGTTAACTGAATTTCCAGTGATTAAGGTTAAATGGCTTAGCAGGATAAGGAATGGTAAATAGATAGCACCATTTCATACATCTGGGATTGGGTTTCGGGGACAGCCTGGGCTGGCTGCTCTCTCAGGGCACTTTGGCTCCACGGCAAGGCCAGAGCACGTTCCAGGCTGGGAGCAGCAGTTCCCAGTGCTCGGCACCGAGCGAGGGAGGACGGCCCGGGCTGGATTGCAGCTCCACCTAAGTGATTTAAAAGCCCAAATTCCCAGCGGGTGTGGTGGCAAGGCAGTGGGACTTAGGCACATAAGTCATTTAGGCACTTGGGGCAATCTAAGCCTTTGCTCCGAAATCCTTCAAACCTTGTGGAAGCGTCTCCCGTCAGATCTGGACGTGCCCTTTGGATCACAGCATGAGGCAGGAGCAGGGCCCAGCCCCCGGCTGCAGAACCAGGCTTGACTGAGCCACACCAGCCTAAAACCAGAGCTGGGGGTTCTGACGGGTCAGCACGGCTGGGGCAGGGCAGGAGAGTTCAGCTCAAAGAGGGTTTTGCATGAGAGAAAAATCACTGCGCTCTTGTTACACTGTTAGGAGTGAGAGTCCCTTAGGCACTTGCTTTAGGCTTTAAAACAGCGCATGGTCAACAGAAGCAAACAAGACTATGTACATGTATGTAAAAAGTGTTATAAATAGGTTTTTTAAACCATAGATACTATATACATCTTCAATTAACAAGGAACCCTTTGAGTGTTTCCTCTGGGGGTCGATTGGGTTTGGTATGGATGGGAGGGTTTATTCCTTTTTTTTTGGTGGTTTTTTTTTGGTTAATTTTCTTTTCCGTTTTCTCGTCTATTTTCTGTTCCGTTTCCTCGTCTGTTCTCCCCGGCTGAGGGGGCGCGGGGAGCGCCCCTGTCCCGCCAGGCCCCGTCCCGCGGTGTCACTCGCGCTTCCGCAGGATGACGTAGACGATGCCGCTGGCCAGGGCCAGGGGGAAGGCCAGCCAGGCCAGGATGTAGGCGAAGCCGTAGGAGGTGTTTTCCGAGGCTTGGTGCCAGTCCGTGTGCCTCACTGTGAAGATGGCAGCGCCACTCATCACGCACAGCCCTGCAGGGAGCACAGGGGACACCTCAGTGCTGCCAGCCCCGCTGGGGACCCGGGGTGGCACAGGACAGCACCCAACAGCAGCACAGGGGCTGTTTGTGGCACTGCCCCCTTGGATCCTGGGCCTCTCCTGATCTGGGGGATGCTGAGGGCTCTGGCCTGGCCGGAGGGCAGGGAGATCTCTGCCATGCCCAGCAGCAAAGCCAGAGGCTCTGGAGCAGACAAAGCTGGGGCATCAGCTGGGCTGAGCATCCCTCAGGCAGCCCCAGAGCAGGGCTGAGCTCCAGACCAGCCACTGCCCTGGTGCCCTGCATGAACCCTGGCCTGAGCCATCTCCCTGCGATGCTGCAGGAGCTCAGACACGACCTGGGCTTTGAAAGCAAGAACGTTTCTGTATCACCTCTCCAGCTGATAGAAACCACAAACTCTGCTGGGCCTCAGGATGCTCTGGCTGTGATGCCCCATCCTTACAGCTGGACCAGCTCAGCTGCAAAACCCATTCCCTGCACCAGGAGCTCCACTGCAAAACCCTGTCCCTTGAAAACCCTGTCCCTTGAAAACCCAGTTCCTTGAAAACCCAGTTCCTTGAAAACCCAGTTCCTTGAAAAAACCCTGCTCCCAGCAAACCCTGTTCCTGGAAAACTGTGGTCCCCACAAACCCTGTTCCTTGAAAACCCCTTTCCTTGAAAACCCAGCTCCCTGCAAACCCTTCCATGCCCATGGCTCACCCCTCTTCCCTGGCACCCCTGATCAGCCAGGGCCCGTGCAGGTCCCGGGGGTGTCTGGCCAGGCCCAGCCCCGGTGGGCAGCGTTTAAGCTTTGTTGCAAACCCCCCTCAGGGTGGGCACCGCCCGGAGCTTACACAAAGCCACCTCTATTCCTGCCCCAAACAAGCTCCTTTAGTCAACCCCAGCAGTTCTATTATCCAGTCGTGGGGCTGTTGTTGGAGCCGAGTTCCAAATCCCCTGCCCGGAGCTCAGGACCACCTACATTTCAGCACCGTGATATTTGAGCTGTAATTCCACTTGACACTGCTCCTTTTGTTTGGGGAAAGTGCACAAGTGGGAATTGGCTTCATTAAAGCGCCTCTGGAGCAGTTTCCATTCTCCGAGCACGGGAGCCAACTCCCACTGCCCGGCCCATGCACAGAGAGCACAGCCATTGTCTGGGGACAGGGACAGGCGTGCGGCCACCAGTCACCTACAGAGGGACACACAGCGCCCATTGTCTGCGGCAGGAATTCGGCCGGCAGGAGGCCACGGCCACCACTGCACTTCTGGGGCATCTGCCCTGCTCTGGGGCTGAGCTCTGGGCAGGGAGGAGCTGCACTGCTGCACTGCTGCAAGCAGTAATGCACATCCCTGGCTTTGGGAGCTGCTGCAGCCTTGCTGGGGCAGGGCAGGAGGGCAGAAGCTTCTGGCATTTGTTCCCAGGGTTTGTTGGTGCTGAGCAGCCCCAGCCCTGCAGAGGAGCCAGGCTGGGGCTGTGCAAGACCAGGGCAGCTCTCCAAGCCAGGTGTTTGCAAACAGCAGTGGGACGGGGGCAGGCACAGCCCTGGAGGCTGAGCCCACCCTCTGCCCCACGGGGAGCAGCTCTGGGGGAGAGGGATGGGGGGAAGGGATAAAAGAGATGATGAGAGGGATGCAGAAGTTGGGTCAGACCCCAAGAGGCACAAAGCAACACCTCTGCCATGCTGAGCTAAGTTACCCATGGACATGCTGGACCCATCAAGGATGGAGGGGAGCCTTTGAGGGCCTTTTGGTGCCCTTGATCCCATCAGGACAAATCCAGCCAGGCTCTCTGGGGGTGATTTCAAGCTGTGTGAAGGTGCTGGGGGTGATCCTGCCAGGCTGCTGTACCCCAGACCACAGTGGCCTCCCACTTCTCCTCCTGCCCTTCCTCCTCTGCCCGTTGTCCCTGAGCTGGGGCTGCAGTGGGCACCAGCCCCTGCCCTCCTCCCGGGCCCTCAGGGCAGCACTGCCCAGCTCTGCCCCCCCAGCAGAGCCCAGTGCTCCTGCCCTGGCTCCCCACAAGCTGCAGGGAGACCAGAACAGGCTCAGCTCCTCTGACCAAAGCTGGCCCCACCTCCAGGTGGGATCTCCCAGCAGTGCTGGCACAGCCATGTCCTGTTTCCTACCAACAACCCTGAAATTTAGGGGCACAAATGCCAAAACTGACCTGAGTCTCCTCCTCCAGCCCTGGCTGGAGAGAGCAGCAGGAGAATGGCCATCAGTGCCCACCTCTGCATGGTCCCCCTGCATCCAGACCTCTGCCTGGAGATGCCCCTGGCCATAGGGAAGCTTGATGGGATGAGGACACTTTTTCTGTCCTTCTGGCTGGGCATGGCTTTGACCCATAGCTCAGAGAGACTGTGGGTCTGTGGCCTGACCCTGCATCCCCTCAGGACACCCAGCACAGGGGGACAGGGGGGCTGCAATCCCATTTTCTCCTCCTCTGACAATGAGGATTCACCAGCCATCACTCAGGAGAGAGGAGCCTTCTGCTCCCAGCCCTGTCAGAGAAGCTCTCAGGCAGGTAATTGCATTATTAATGCCCATTTCCCCTCCTTGGCTCCGTGGCTCTAATGGGTTTCCATACATCTCTTTTTTCCAGAGATGGTGAACTGATCTGAACTCCACCTGCACTGTGGCCAAGCAGATCCATTCATCATGGATTTCATGCCAATAAAGTTTAGCTCCAGGGTTTGGGAAGGCCAGTTGCTCAGAGGATGCCCAGAAACTTTGTCTAAACTCCGTGAATGAGTTTTTCCACTGATGAAGGGGCAGGACCTCTGGTGGCTTCTAGTTTGGCATTTAAAGTTCTAGGAAGGAATTAGTTTCCTTCCCAGACACTCTGTCCTAATGCAGCCAGGACCTCGAAACACAATTACACTTTTTAGCCTGAACTTTAAAAGAATCCTCGCCACTGGTGTCATACATGGAAACATAAACAGAGCCAGTGGCTTTACAGCATCAGTGCTTGGGGAACTGCAGTGTAGGACGTGAGCTGTGGCTCCTTTCCAGCACTGAGTTCTCAAAGAGTTAAAAATAGCAGCTGACAGTCCAAGCAGAGCTCAGCCTGCAGCTCCAGGGCTCAGGGCTCATGGGGAAAGCACCAGGCCCCTCATGGCAAGTTTATAAATAATCACTGAGCCCTCCTTTGCCAAAACAGGATTGTCAGGACTTTCCCCACCCCACAGCAGCTGTGGAAGCCTCACCCTGCCTGGTGAAGGTGGGTCCTAGGGCCTGCACAGCCAGCCTGGACACCCAACATCCCATCCCAAGCCCTGGGGAACAGGCAGAGCTCTCCTTCCAGCGTCCCTGTGATCTGCTGCCCCCAGCTCTGGCCCCCCAACCCTCCAGAACCTTCCTGGCTGGGGCAAAAACCCGCTTGCACCTTCCCCATGCCAGTGCAGAGGGGCCTGGATGCACAACGGCCCCAGAGCCGGGTCCCATCACGGGCGTGTGAGACCTCAGCACCCCCGAATTATTCATCCCCCATCCATTCCCTTCCCCAGGCAGCAGCTCCTCAGCCCTCCTGATGTGCCCCAGGAGCTGCTCCCTCCCTGTGTGGCAGTGCCACCCAGCCCCACTCACCCGCCAGGATCTGGAAAACACCAGTGATGTAGAACCTGCCGCCCTTGGTGAGCGTGAAGAGCTGGCAGAAGAACAGGAACAGGGACAGCACGCTGAAGATCACTGAGAGGATCATCATGGCTTGGACAGACTGCAGCCATTCTGGGGACAGACAGACAGACGGACACTCAGCCCCTGCTGTGCCCACGGCCACCACCCCACCCTGGCTCCCAGGGGTTTGGGAGCAGCTGGGGGACACCTCCAGTGCTCTCAGGATCCCAGCACGGGCACGGTGCTCCCAGGATTTTGGTGCCCTGTGGATGCCATGCACCAGCTGCTGGAATGGAATGGCTCACAGGACTGGGCACTGCCTCGGAGCATTACCATGAAACACAGCAGAGACCAAAACCCCGAGCTGCAAAAGCAGACAGAGCCGTCCCCAGCCCCGTGCCAGGCCTGGCTGCTCAGAGCTGTGCTGAAGCACCAAAGCCATGTGCAACAAGCTCTGGGACACCGCGCTGGCCCCGCTCCGAGGGCAAATAAACACACGGGGAATGAAAACACCCTCTGCCCCTGCCGAGCTGAACCTTTTGGAAGCCTTCCCCAGCTGCCAAACGCAGCTGCGTCCCAGAGCAGACCAGTTAAACCAGCCCGTGTGAGTCACTGCTCAGCTATTTCCAGGCTTAGTGGGTGTGTAACTCCCCACGTAAAAAAAAATATAAATAAACAAGCAAAATGCAGCTCCATGCCATGAGTTGCTGCAGCTTGACAGAAAGAGGCAGTGCTCACAGATACCTCTGCCTTCCCCTTTCCTTATAAAGCTGGAAATCAGAATGCAAATTTGCAGCTTCCTGGGGAGGTTTCTGAGGACACAACATCGATTAAATCACCATGAAAGGCAGGCGGGACTAAGTACAGGTAAACTGAGGCACAAACCACTCAGTGAAAGGCAGAAAAATCCTGCTTGGGGCTGGATCCTCGGATGGGATTAGGTAGAGTTGAAGCCTCAGGCTCAGTCCCATGTTCCTGCCACAGTTTTACTCCCACCAGTTTCAGTCCCCTGCCTGCAGAATCAGCTCCCTGCAGAACATGGCTGAAATGGAGCAAAACTTCCAAATAAAGCTGCCCTTCAGCTCTGCCCCCTTTGACCTTGGGGCAGCAACGAGGCCATTGGGACTGTCCAGGGCAGCATCTGCCCCAGAGAAGTGAAGACACGTCCCCACCAAATCCCTGTGAGCTGCACTCCAGGAGGGGAGAGCGGAGTTTGGAGTGGAGAGCGAGGCACAGCCCTCAGCCGGGGTGGCAGAGATGATCCACGGACACTCCCAGCACATCCACGGCTGCAGGAACATCCTGTGCCTCTCAGCCACGTCGGTGTGCCTGACTTTGGACCAGGATTTCTGACCCTTGCTTTGCCTCTGGATGTTCAGGCAGTGGAACAGACACAGTCCCTGCTCCCAAAGCCCTGGGACCACCCAGAGCAGCTCCTGCTTCTCACAGCCTTCCCCTCCCTGTCACATTTCCCTCTCCAAACTACTCCTCATCCCTGGCGAGCTGCTCCCTTCCCTCACTGCAGTGGATGGGGTTCCCTGGGCACCAACTGCTGCCATTCCTTAGGCAGGAGCAGCTATTGCTGCTCCCAGGAAATCCCAGGGTGGCTGTCACTGCAGTGAGCACACAACATGTCCAGTATATTTCCTCTATCTCAGGGGAACCCCCCTGGCCTCAGCCCCACTGCCCCCTCATCTCTGGCCATGCTTCACTCGTGGGAAATGGGATGAGGCAGCTCCAGCACCACGAAAATCCTCATAAATCTTTGCTCAGAGCAGAGCAGAGGACGTGGAGCTGCTGAACTGCAGCTCAGCACAGCCAGGGCCCCATCCCACCTCAGAGAAGCTGAGCTCTGCTCTCAGCCCTTCCCCAGCCCTGGAGCTGTGTCCAGCAGCAGCTGAGCCAAAGCCGGGCCCTGCAGCCCCATCCAGGACCAGAAAGCCAATCCTTTGTGACTGCAAAGGCCACGGGATCCGGCCAGAGCAGCCCTTTCTCTGGGAGCTGGATGCTCCCACTGCCGGTTATTTTAGGAGAGGGCTGTCTAGACGGAAAGCCGAGCTGAGCTGAGCTGCCCTTTAATTGCATCCGCCTCCCCTGCCCGCTTTTTGGTTCTGAATGCAAATGATTTACGGGGGCTTTGCAAAATCCCATTGTCAGAAAGAGCCGTGTCAGAAAGGCCGCGCTGAGGGGGGAGGGCTCTGGCCGGGCTGGGAGCGGGGCAATCGGGAATGATCCACAGAGCAGATCGGGAATGATCCACAGAGGAGATTGGGAATGATCCCACAGAGCAGATTGGGAATGATCCACAGAGCAGATCGGGAATGATCCACAAACAGATCGGGAATGATCCACAAACAGATCGGGAATGATCCACAAACAGATCGGGAATGATCCCACAGAGCAGATCGGGAATGATCCACAGAGCAGATTGGGAATGATCCACAAACAGATTGGGAATGATCCCACAGAGCAGATCAGGAATGATCCACAGAGCAGATCGCGAATGATCCCACAGAGCAGATCAGGAATGATCCCACAGAGCAGATCGGGAATGATCCACAGAGCAGATCGGGAATGATCCCACAGAGCAGATAGGGAACGATCCACAGAGCAGATCAG
>JAHLSL010000153.1:0-43316 GCA_025920805.1 Petroica traversi | reverse complement strand
TCCTTGCTCTCCCGCTCACACACAGGACTCCCGTCCGGCCGGCGCCATGCGGCAGGGGTGGGCCGGGGGCGGTGGCAGCGCCCGGGACTCGGCTCGGCTCGGCGGGGACCCGTCCGTCTGTCCATCCGCTCGCCCGCCACTCACTTTCCTCCCTCCCCGCTTAGGTAGCCCTGCTGGACCGCAACTCCGAGGCCGGACAGGAGAGCAAGGAGGCCCTGGACGAGCAGTTCGAAGCGCAGAGGACGCTGTTCATCCAGTGCGACGTGACGGACCAGGAGCAGCTGGCAGGTAGGAGGGAGCGCTCAGCGAAGCCTTCTGCAGGACAGCCTGCTCCCGGTCCCTGCTGGCACCCGCTCAAAAACTATTTGTTCCTGAACATGCAGATGTGAATATCACCACTAGCCTTACTACCCCAATTTCACTTTGTTCCTTGGCACATCGGAAAGAAAAGCCAAAGAAGTCATTTCCATTGAGTGTTGTGTGGGATATTTTCGCCCAAAAGCCTCTGTAGAAGATAATTGCTATTTTATGAGTAATATATATATAAAAACTTTAAAGCTTAGGACTTGCTTTTTATGAGGTTTCAGTACAGATTCCAAGCTGCATTCCCTGGTCACAGGAGTAATAAATTCTGTGCCGGGTTGCAGTGTGCTGCTTTCCATACAGCACGCTTACTTTCATTGTGTGCTGCCACCACTGAAAACAGAACTGGCCAAAAGTGGCATGCTGCTTTATCACGGGGTAACTGTAGGGTGATAGCACTGGGCACACATTTTGCAGATGCGTGGAATGAAAGCAGCTTCTCTCATGAATTATTTGCACTTCTGCTTTCACTTAGTGGATAAACAGTGTTCCCTACTGAGTATCATATAACATTGATGTACCTTCACAATATTTCATAACAGGCACATCACTTCATCAAAGTTTCGTTATTAGATGGTACATTCATAGGTAGTGACTCAGAGTCAGATTTTGACATCTCTTTTGCCAGTGCCCTTTCCCCAGATTCAGTTCTGCCATGCTAGATATGAACAGTTTTGGTCTGTTTTCATTCACTACTCTTCACTGGTCACTCTCTCAACAGTGATCACTGAGCATAGCCATTCCTCTTTTAGAAAATATTGATGCTGTTCCAGAATTCAGCAGTGCTGTCCACTGCTCCAGGCTAGCACGATTATTTCTAGTTCTATAGCTTTATGTTGTCTGTTTGTAAGAGAGATGCTGGACTTTAAATCTGGGATCTACTCTAATCAGCAAGGTCTTTATCAGCTAGACTGATTATTGACCTTTTCTCCAGGTGGGAGGAGTAAGGAGCAAGAAAAAACATCCTAGGGGTAGGAATAACAGTGCTGCTGCACGGGTGTTACCGCAGTGTGCCTGGTCTCCCACAGCTCCTCCTCTCTTTAGTGCCAGGCGAGTGCAGGACCAACAGGGTGTGACCCGGGAGCAGGAGGGAGTAGGACAGGTCAGCGAGGGAGTTTTTGGAACCAAGTCAGTAGGAATGAGCAATCAGAGTAGAATTTGAAGTGGTTCTGTGAAAGAGAAAGAGCAAGAACAAGTGGCTGCTGCTGCTTATGCATTTCCAATCATTGTATTAATCCTGCTGCAGGTTTCTTGCCATAAATTTGCAGTCATGTCTCACTTCTCTGAGGATTCTGAGCTGGTTTTGGTGTTGGTTTTTTGTTGTTGTTTTTAACTGCTTTATTTTCTTATTTTTCCACTTGCAATTTTAAGCTACTACTTAACAAATTTAGATTAGTTTCACATTTAGTGTGCAAAGGTCTTATCAGATGAATCAAACCCTGTACTTTATGTTAAAGGTCATGTGAATGAAGTTCCTCCTTTTTTCAACTTTAGCCCTTACAGTAGGAAGCAAGTCTCAGTACTAGAACTAGTATTTGTAAGTACATGAGGCTTATGGGCAAGAAATCATCTGCTTAACCTACTTTCAGGTCTTGCCTGTACTTTTTTCACTAGTGTTTCTCTCACAAAATCCCCCATAAAAATCTCCTATCTCATCCCACTTTTGAAAAATCCCCATACTTACTTTTGCCTTCCAGGGACATTTAAGAAGCTCACATATAAATGATGTTTGTGCTGACTTTGCATTGTTTTTCTTACCTTTCCTTTAAAATGGATCCTCCTCTTATTTTTTCCTTCCCCACCCAATATTTCATACTATCATCTGCTTTTAATTTTTTGGGGTTCCATGAGCACTTAATAGTGTGCAATCCAAACACAGAATTATTCTACATTTGAAAAGGGTAGTATAAATCAGCTTATGCTGATGTGTAGGTGACAATTTCACAAAGAATTTAAAATGAGATCCTTCTTTTTGTGGATAGGTGATGGATTGGATTACTGTAGGCCGATAAACTTTTACCAGAAATATTCCAAACACAAATATACAAAGGCATTTCATCTTTTCTCAATATGTAAAATAGAAAACTGCAATTAGTCAAGACTGTGTCAATTTAATTAAAAAGTCTCTAGCAAAATTACTATTATCCACAGTGGTTTTTGGAGATTCAATTAAGAATTAGAATCTTCTTAAGAAAGGTGCTATTTAGAGAAGGCTTAAAAGGGAATTAGCCAGTTTTCAAAATTTGGAACCTAAGTGAGGACCCAATTGTATTTATTTTATTCATTGAAAGTAAGTTAAATACTCACTTCTGCTTCTAATAAAGCCAAAGGTTTTCACTTGCCCTTGCTGATGTAAAATTGGAAAAATAAGTGACTGAAGAGTTGAGAAACCAGACAAAGAATTGGCAACAAACAAAAGAAAAGCAAAAAAGACAGACCAAACCAGAGGACTTATTAATATTACAATGTTCTAGTATAGATAAGAATGTTAGAAAAATCTGTACAATAAAGGCAGTTGGACAAATAAAATCTGTCCCATCAGCTGCCTAGCTCTTGCTTAGATGATAAGATGATGACTATGGTGGTCCTGAAGCACTGAGGCAAAGAAAAGGCTGGTGCAAGGAAGGCTTTGTAAACCCCTGCAACTGCTGCAGGAAAAGGCAGCTGTGTGAAAGCTGATGCCTTGCACTTGATTGACATGAAGAGCTAAGCACTAAAGGTCAGGGAAGACAGATGCTCCTGGGATCACCTTTCAGTGAAGGGATTTCATTAAGGCCTGTCAAGCGTAATTTTGGTATTCCTTAAATATTTTTGATTTTGAATCAGACACCAAACAAAGTTTTTTAAAACAATATTGAGGAGACGGTGTCTTGGTTTACATATTAATAAATATTTAGTGACAAGGAGGGGAAAACAAGCAAGCTATATATACATGTCAGATAATGTCCTCAGTCCTGGAACATCGTAGTCTGGAATGAACATCTGGAAGTCATCTCATCCATCTTGTCAAAGCAGAGCCAGGCTTGAGTTTGCTCCTCATTGTGACATCATCGTGTTTTCCCATACACATCTTTTATCTCAGTTCTAACACTGTCACCTGGGAGAACACAATGTCATTGTCGAAGTTTCCCAGTTCTTATTTTGAAATTCTTTGGAAGACAGGTCAATATTTTTATCCTCAGGAAAAAAAAAATTGAATTTGAGAAACACATTATTAAAGTTACCTGACAAGTAGGATATATAACAACTTATCCATAAATGGACAAATCTAAGCAATATCCTGATTAATTATCTGTAGTTGAAATATTCATGTCAATTATTTATTAAATAAAAACTGCATTCTAAGGGTAAATTTGGACTGCATGAAGAAAATTTCGTGAACACTTGAAGCTTTGGGTTTTCATTCAAAATAGATGTGGTCAAATCTTAACTTTACTTGCTGTATCAAACTGCTAAAATCAAGCAATAAATGTTTAATTTATATAATTGGGGTGTCAAACATCCTATGTAATACAAAATGTGTAAGTGCTAAGAACTTACATTAGCTGCTGTTATCAGACATTATAAAACTGAATGAAAAGGTGACTATGTCATCTTAATCCTTCCAGTTTCCCTAAATATATCTGATGTTTTTCATGTTAGGTAAAGTATTTCATTACACATTGTTCACTAATGTTTAAGAAATTAATTAAGACATTTGGTAGACTAATACACCATTCATTTTTGTGTATGCATTGTATTTTTATATCTTACTTTCCAAAGCTCTAAGAAATGTCATTCTTGGATCTCATTATAGGTGCTTTCAAAAAAGTAATTGAACATTTCGGAAGGCTGGATATTGTGGTTAATAATGCTGGAGTGAACAATGAGAAGGACTGGGAAAGCACTATACAAACTAACTTGGTAAGCATTATCTCCTTTTATGTGTCTATATTTCAGTATTTAATGCTGGAATACAGTTAACAGCCTGTGGCTTGTACAGATTGTGTCAGATGGCTGAACATTAATTATTGGATTGGTAAGTACAGCTGTTGAAACAATCACCACATAACTGAGGGTGTGGTGGGACGCTAAAGTCATCTGTCCAAGATGTACAGCACTGTGCAGAGGTAATCAGGCTATCACCAGCCAACATTATCTTTCTAGAAAATCCAGTGAAATCCCAAATAGGTGTAAGAATTGATTGCCCAAGGCAGTAGAGCCACATCTACAGTCTGTTTATATCAATCTTTTAGAACATTTTAGTAACTTGAGAGGCTCGGCTGACCTGCATTAGAGAAGTTGCCATTTGTTTTTACTACAAGAAAACTCATTCAGCCTCACCCCATGACCATACTTATTGCAAAGAAAGGAGCAAAATGAAGCTTTGAATAGTAAAATGTGGAGTTTTCTCATTTTAAATTTGTCAGGCAACAAGCAAACTCAAGTGGTTGAGTCATCGTTCCTGGAGGTATTTAAAAGGCCAATAGATGTGGTTCTTGGGGTCAGGGTTTAGTGGTAGACTTGGCAGTGCTGAGTTAACAGTTGGATTTGATGATTTTAAATGTCTTTTCCAATCAAAACAGTTCCATTATTCTATTAATTTTTTCCTTATTACAAGTAATTGACCAGAAGCAAACTGTAAGTGGTCTCAAGTAGCAGAAAATCTGAAGTCTTAGAAACCTGCATGCTTAACTGTCAAACTACTGCCCTAGATTTTTTGGGTTGTTTTTTTGTTGTTGTGGTTTTTTTAAATGGGAACCTTATATAATTTATACACTGTTGTATAGGTAAGTTCACCTTAAATGTCCTAATGACCTAATTCAGAGTGGAATATTGAAAAATTTCATAAATACGTGGTGGTGACTGCAAGAACATCTAAAACAATCAAAGTAGAAGTACAGTTATGTGAGTTAAATAAAAGCCGTTCTAAGATCCAAATATCTCCACTCACCTATTTATTTGATTATTCTTTTTCTGTCTAACAAAGAGTCAGCTAACTAGCTTATTTCCATAAGCATTTTTATTAGGTTAATGAATTTCTGTAAAACAAGATATAGCACTTCATACTTTTTGATTTTTAAATTATAACAACAGAAGAAAAATGGTCAATGCACGTAATATCTTTTACAGGTCGGTTCCATAAAATGATTTTTTTGTTTCTTGTAGAAAGGAGTAAAATATATATGAAATCAATGACTTTAAATGTCTCAATTTCCCTCTTGTAGGATAGTTTACATATTCTTTGTATTATTCCTAAGAACAGAAATAGTTGCTATAGCCACACAGTGTGATACATATTATACACATATTTTTTATTTTAAAAGGGGAAAAAACCCTGCACATGCCAGTCGTTGTCTTAGTGATATAATTTATATATTGATATAACAAATGTTCCCTGCCTCAGTTTAAAGTACAAAGTACAAAAGTAGAGCAGTACAGAGCAAGATAAATCAGAACAAACACATCTGGGGTGTGTTCTTTATGGCTGAAACAGTTCACAGAACCGGTTGGTCTTCACGAACGTTTTTAAAGGAGTGTAGGGAAGTTCTCTGATTGTACTGCTTGAGAAAGCCTGAAGAAGAGGTTCAAAAAGTGGGAATTATTTTGGAAGAAAAATTGAGTAAAAACAATTCCTACTGGTGTCCATTAGTTTCCTGAGAGCAAGAAAAGACAACTTGATAAAGTCAGGGAGGGGTTGTAGGAGGGAGTACTGGTTACTAAAATGATATTTCTATTGCAGTGCTTTCCACCATTTTGCTACATTTTGTGCTAAACATCCATCTTTTCATTACTTTATTAATATTTCTATTATTTTTTTAGTTAAGTATTTCAGCCATCTATTCCTGACCTCCAAACTGCAAATCCCATGGGGTTTACTTGATCGATATCAGCTTAATCAACAGCAGTTTCAACTAGTGACTCTCATACAAGGGTATACTCTTGTAACTGTGGCAAGTAAAAAAAATGAACTTGGCAACCATATGAAAATTCCATTTTAAAGAAGTATTACCAGTGTAGTTGCAACAGTCTGTCACACACACATATTCATGCACAGAACAGCTCAAGGGTGTTTGACAAAAATTTTTATTGAGGGTCCTGCCTACAGTCCTCCAGCTTGACAAGAACAGGGCATATTGCTTTCATAAGGGATACTTTTTTGCCTAAGGGATCCAGAAATTTTACATTCTGACTTTTTTTTCTTCAAATCCCTAAAGAAAGGAAATGGCCCTCATCTTTACGAGCCTTGAAAATGTATTTTATTTAAACACAATTGAGTGTTCTAAGAAACTGCAATGATTTTATTTTGTAGCTTTCTGAAACCACTGTAATTAAAGTGGCCACTATTATTACAGTGTCTTTTGTCTATTCAAATACACTTAATGTATTTTATACTAAAGACAATCCCCCAAATTACACACAAGTTCTCTTTTTTGGTTTGTATCAGAGGTTTCTGAAAACTGACATAGGTTGCAGTATACAGCTAAATGAAGCTGTACTGGTATCATCTATGCATACATTTTAAATATTACGTGAATCAAAAGTTTAGCAGTACTTTATGTGGCATTTTGACTACCTTATTATTTTGTTATGACAAAAAATTAATTTTGTATATATGTTTAAAGCAATTCACTAAATGAAATAATGAAAAAAAATTGAAAGCAAAATCACAACTGTCTCCTGTTTAATGTGATGATTTTGCACATTTTAACACATTCTGGCAAAACTTTAAATTGCAGGCCAGAATCTGGGCACATCAAAACACCCCAGTCATATGGGATTAAAATATTTAAGCATTACCCAGATGTAAGTAGAATTCAAATGCACACATTAAGTTTATTCAGGTGCATGACAGTCTTAGTCTTCATTACTAGGCAAAATCTAGAAATATGCAACAATTTCAAGCTTTTATATTTTTCATGAGTTTGCACAATTTATTTCCACAAATGACAGAAGTGACAAATTTCCATGAATTTAGAAAAGTCCTTTACTAAAATGAAGCTTAGCCAGCATCATGGTTTGTCCCTGCAAAATACTTAGATTGGAACTACAGAGAAAATAATGCACCACTGTATACTTATGTGTGACTTTTTTCAGTATAGCTCATAGTGAAATACACATTTCAGCAACTAGCAAACCCTAAAAAAATCAATGTTTGCTTATTATTAAGGATCTATTCCTCAGAAGGCCAATTAATGTTTCAGCTGAAACCAGAAGGGTAACAAAGCAAACATCAGAAGTGATTAATTGAATTTAGTTTTGTGACGAGGACTTCATGATCATCACAAGTGTGTTCCACTGTGCAAACCTGAAAAGGGAGTATGCTGCAACCTTCGTCTGGTCCATACATCCTCCTGGCCTTTCCCAGTGTACAGGAGAAATGACAAGGACTGAATTTTCATCCCAAACCTGGACACTACTTCAGCAGCTGGAAATAACCACCAAGTCTCACAATAGAGGCAAAGGCAAGCACTGTTTCTCAGTGTCACCAACATAGAAACAAAGCAAAACAAACAGTGTTATCTGCAGAAGATGAAATGGCATAGGTGGCTGGTTTGCTGACAGCCAGTGGCTTCCTCAGTGGCTTACTTGCCTATTCCTCAGTGTAATCTGATGTCAGAGGACAAAGTGTCTAGGGAGAAATGTGGCCAAAAGTAAGAAGCGACACTTTGAAATTAGTAGCACAAGGGTCAATTCTCTAAGTACATAAAGAAGCCCATAGGTATAATTATTACTAGAAAGAATACCTTAATAGCACAATAAGCCAATTAATTTTTTTTGCTTATGGTTTTAATGTATGTTTAGAGTAACCAATGTTGAAGTATAATGAAAAGCAAAAGTTTTAAACTAAGAAAATAAGACCAGCTATCAAAATTAAATACTAATCCTGTGTCCTTCAGACATGTGGAGGTGTGTGGAAGGGAGGAGGGAAGTAAATAAAACTGCACCATAAAAAAGCTGAAGCATAGTGTTTCACTCCCACCTTGTAAAAAAGCTATTGACTTGTAGCAAATGATGAAATCCTGCTATATATTCCTTCTTCCTTTCTGCCTGTTCCTCTTTAGACTTCTTGTTTTCCACAGTTTAAGCTGGAAATTCATACTCAAGAGCTTGCAATTTCATTTCCTATAGCAATCAAACAAACCTGTACATAGGAGTGTCAAAGGACTTGCATGCTTGCTCCAACTTGTCTATGTCCTAGAAAATCTACATTAAAAAAATTAGTCCCATCTTCCTGTCCAACAGCAAAGTGCTAAAATTTTCCATGGATATCACAAGCAGCACTTAGTTTCAGACTTTTGAAGTTCATCTTACACAGTTCACAAAGTACTTTTAAATATTTCATTATAGATAACCATCAATTTACAACATCACTGTATGAAAGGCAAACAATCTTGGGTCAAATTCCAGCCTTGTGCTAACCTGCTTCATGAAACCACAAGTTAGTGGCTCTTTCATTTTTGTTCAGTACCCCTAGCACTGCGCTGTTTTAGTTCGGGAACCTACATAAAATGTTAGGACTGATTACTGTTTTGTTTTCTCAAAGGAATTCGTATTACCATGTCACTTTGATTGCAATTCAGTGCTCGTCTTCAGCACTGAAGATGCTGATGTGTTTTCTCAGCATGAAGTACCAGATGTATCAGACAAGAGCTGGCAAAGGGAAACCTTATTAAATAGGTGTGAGAAACTATGTCAGTTGGAACAGCTGCTCTGAAACACTAGAAAAAAAAGCACAGTGTACTAAATTACTTTCAAAACAATTGACACTTGAAAAGGATGATGATTAATGATGTCCTGGGCACCATCACCAAACAAACGCTTTTTTTTTTTTTAATAGATAAATCTGAAATGAAACATAAAGTATGAAAACTGATTTACAGGTATAATGTTGGAATACAAGAATATTGTAAACACTGGCTGACATTGGTTCCCATAGGTGGAAAAAAATTATTAATGCTCTACTGACGACCCTTGAGTCTAATTTGATTCAGAGTTTCAATATATTATTTCTTTTAGAATGACAGAATTAAAGCTATACAGCAAAAGGGCACATAAAAATGTGAAGAATCAAAGATTTTGTAAGTTTTATGTCTGATTTTGACACTGGCAACTAGACTGCCATTTAAGAAATCATTAAATAAGTTACTGATTACTGATATGTTATTCTCAAAAGCAACTGCAAATATTTTGAGTATTTGCACAATTATTTTCCAACGTTTACCATGCTGTCAGATGCCATTTTGAGTTCATTACTTCAGCATGTCTGATTTTGGGTATGATACTTCAGCATGTCCGATCTCCTCTAATTTAAATTTATAATTTATGGATACTAATGTTAGGAGATATTCACACACTCACCAATTTGAAAGAAGCCTAAATTTTCTACTGGCAGTTGAAGAGTAAAATTGCCTTCCTTGAGAGCACACTCAGACCTCCAGTGCACCCTGATGGCCTAACTTCATTATGTGCTGTAGTAAAACACTGTATTTTGGTATGAGAATAAACAGCACTGTAACTGAGATATCTTATGTTTTTCAGCATCTGGAAAAATAGTAATTTGGATTGTTTTTTGACTTCAAGGATACTAGTTTTCCATAGCCAGGATAAAAAAAAAAAAAGTAAGGATCAGCTGTATCAGTTTTTATTTACCTACATTTAGTTACAAAGCTGACACTGTTCTTGACATAATTATGAACAACATCCCTTCAGCCAAATGCAGTCGTAAACAAAGGAATTATAAAAAATTCAGCTCTAAAATACCTTCTTATACAAAGTCTCCTAGCATATTTTCATCTTAAGCTGTCAGACAATTTTTTAATTACATAATTTTAAATTTAACTTTCCCAGAATTTTTATTTAATAGATAATCTATGAATTATTGTTGGTTAAGAACATGGGATTAAATTTTTAGTTTTAAAAGTACAATTGGGGAACTGTACAATCTGAAGAGACATTTAGTTTTTTTCATTTAATTGAAAGGAAATTACAGACATTTTCATCATAACTCAAAACTAAGAAACTGTGTTCAGAAAACACAAATTTTGAGAGGATTTGAGAGAGGTGGATTCTTGCAACAGAATGGGAAATCCATCAGACAATATTTTAGATGAAAAGTGCCATCTGCTGAGAGTGCAGGTTCTTCTTACACTGGGTATGAGGTTCTGCAGAATAAGTCTTTATTTTATCAGCCCAGACATGATAAATAGCCATTTCACCCAAGATCAGCCACACCCAGTGAGGTTTTTGCAAGAATCACAGGTGAGGATCACAAGGCTATGGCAGGTGTAAGGGGCAATATTCAAGTGGAAGTCTGCATTTATCTTGAATACCTCTCACAGTATCTTTATGTAAAGGAGAACAGGTCTCCAGCCACTTGAAGGAATACTAAGTTCATGGATTCCAGAGAGAGGAAAAGAACAATACAGTAATTTTGGTTGGACACTTTTCTAGCCACTTTTTTCTTGGTTTATAATTGTGGTTTGGCCAAGGTCTCATCTAGCTCTAATATCTGTGAATTAGAAGGAATAGAAAAGCCTTTAAGCAGCCCCAAGCCACTTCCTTCTTCAACTGATTTATTTTCTCTAATCATCCTAAGTGGAATTCTCTTTTTCTGCTCAGCAGGCTGAGCCACTGCTCCAGGGCATGACAGGACCTGCACCTGCTCTCCTAAGACAGCATTAACCCCTTTCTTTCTACAGAATCTTCTGTACAGCCTATCATACCTTTTATGTATATTAAAAACCACATTCCATGCGTAAGTCCAAATCTAATTTCAGTTGAGGTACTTTATTCAGTTCAGAATAAGCATACCTTATAACAACACAACTGGGCATTAACAGTCTTGGTTTTAATAAATCAAACTTACATGTGACAATCAACATTAAACAGCAATAGATTAACCCTTACAGTGGCTTGCAACTTTCCAGGGCACGCAAGAGAAATCTGATTTAGTTTGGTATGTGTCAAGACGCCGAAGACAATTCTTTGGAAAGTTTCTGTTAAAGCATTTAACCAACAGCATCCTTTTTAAATTAATCAAAATATTCATATTTTATGGGGTTCCACACTATTCAAGGAAATAGTTATTCTGAAACGATATTATTAGTGAAAAATTTCATTAAGTGCTGAAACTATAGAAAATGAGAAAAGCTGATTCATTATCAAGATTCCAAAGCAAACTGGTAATGAGGTCGCAAGTTGTTTTATCTGTCAATGGGCAGCCTCACGTTACTTGAAAAATGAACAAATTATATTAATAAAGCAGGACATGCACTCTTCCAAATCTCATTCCTATTAAAACCAACACGCGTGAAGGATAACTGAAATTGAATTAGAAGTACTACTTTATATTTTATAACATGTATATCTAAAAATATCAGCTAATGGAAATTAAATTTAATACTCATCTCAAGATTGCTCCAGTTTTGTTTTGGGAATTTAGATAGTGGCAGAAAAATTGTTAACATTCTGATCTTAAAAGCTTTTCTTTTTTTTCCCCCCAGTTTCTCTGGTCACTATCCATTAGGTTTTAGGTTCTGCGTTTTTTTTAAATGGAAAATTTTTGTCTCAGTTAGTCTGCAGACCTTCTCTTGTCAAAAATAGTGACGTAATCATGCACACTTGATCTTTTGGACATCTTCATTTATTTGGGTCAATAAATAGCACTAAACAGTCATAAAAGTATGAACGAAGTTCTCATTTAAAAGCTGAAATAATATTTCCAAAAGACTAAAATTGTGTCTCAATGCACTTGTCAATTTTAAGTAGAAATTGTAAAGCAAATATGAAATTCTTACAGAGAGATCTAAAACAATTGATAAATAATTATGGAACTCATCCATAATGCAGTAATACTGGAATATTTCTCTAAAGTTATTATCCTCCACCAGAAGCCTGGTCTGCTGCTGCTTTCTCACTATTTGTTTCATTCCCAGAAAAAGTGACTTTCTGGGAGAAACTCGCATGGTTCACCCAGGAGGCTGGTAACCCAAGGGTTGGTGTGTCTTTGGACATCTCAGTTTAAAAACCTGAAGCTCAGTGAGAGGAGTCTCAGCAGAATTTCTGACTGCAGTAGGGTTCAAAAACAGATTTTAAGGAATCAAGATGATACAGGCCACAGAATTTTTTTTCCTTAAAATTCTGTCTTAAAAAAAATTAGAAAAATAAAAAAAAAAATTGCAAAAATCACATCTAATATTATGCTAACAGCATCTTACATCTCTTAGAATGCCTTTTTGTTACTTTATCTGTATTTTCCTGTGTGGGCTAACTTTTATTTGAGAGGAATGTTAAAACTCATGTAACTTTAGTCAGAAAATAATACACATTTTTCATATCCTGGGACCGAAGTACATCATGCTACTTAATCCTAAAAAGTGTAAATTTCTTTTGGCTTGAGCCAAATTCAGTTTTAAATGTTAATCTTACCTTCAGATACCGTCAGTACATTTTTTAATAATATAGAACAGGGTGTCTCAACAAAAAAATGGGATTTAAATCTGTTCATCTGCCACTTACATTTTTAGATACTTACTCTTTATTTCATTTCATTCACAGCTCTTATTTCACATTTCGATATTTTAGTTTGTTTATTTATATCTTATTAAGAGAAATAAGTAAACTGCTATTACTTCTATCTATTGCAGCTGTGCTTCTGAAGTTATTGAGTTGCAATACTGTGGAGTGTCTCTGAGTTTAAAATCTTCAAAGTATAAATAAGATCACTGGTAAAGCAATACTTGTTTAAGCACCACAATAAAAGCAAGTTTCAGTTTGTAAAAGCACAATAGGTATTTTGAATAAAATCAATAATTCAGTAAAATTTTTTTAGTAGTTTCAAATTATCTTTGAGTGTCTTCAACAATTCCTTTCTCTCTATATCAGACATCTGTGATCAGAGGAACCTATCTTGGCCTAGAATACATGAGAAAAGGAAATGGAGGCGATGGAGGAGTAATCATTAATATGTCATCCTTGGCAGGTGAGAAAGTTTTATGCATAAACAATTTCTGCTGGGTTTTCTTCTTAAGTAAATGAATCATACTAATCAGTCTTACTTTTTCTTCTTTTTGGGGCCCTTCCATGATTAGAACTATTTTGAACTGGTTTTCATCATAGTGACAGAAATAATATCAAACAACCACAACTTTCATTTGCTTTTTAAAAAACAATTCAATAGAAAAAAAAATCAGTAATTTTCCTAACCTATCTGTCTTGTATTTAAAATTTTGAGCCTGATGTAAATACCTCCATTCAACTCCAGAGGAACGCACATTTGTGCTGCTCAGTTGTGAGGCAGCATTCTGCACCATTTCCTGTAGATATACTCAATGTATCAGTGACTGGGCTCCCAGCAAAAACACACAGCTGAAGGGAAAAATTCTTCATGGAAAATGAAGTCACCTGGCAACATTCCTCAAAAATTTTGTGAAGAAGTACTTGCTTTCTTTCTTTTTTATTTGGAGAGATTGGTCTCTCTTTCTACTGTCAGACTGTCTGTGAAAAATAATACATATACTACCTTACACTCGAATTGTCAGAGGGTTTTTTTTTTCTGTCTCTGCAGATTAACAAATTCTAGTAATTTCATTCCACAATATTCCTATGCATTTTAATAATGAAAAGCCAGTTAAGATAGCACTGGCTATAATAATCAGTTAATTAGGTGTGGATGTTCTGAGCAGTTTTAAGTTCTCCTATAAACCTTAGCTTTGTAATAAAAAGTCCAGTTCACCCTATTGACTTAGTGCATATGGATCTTGAGGATGTGGCTTACAACATGCTCATATGTCAAAAGGGTGAGGGGTTCTTATTAAAAGACTCCATGTCCCTTTGGTCAGCATTTGCCATAGAGCCTGACACATTGCCTACTGGCACCAGTAAGTTTATCTCTGTAGGCTGACATGGGCATTGTATTGGGTCCAAATTAACCTGAAGAAAACGGCTGTTGCAGTGCAAGAGTTCATCAACACAAGTAAAAGATTAAACATTTTCACAGTAACACCGATGTCCATGCAATGCTTAAGAAAGGGTAGAGGTAGCAAGTAGTTTGATGCCTTTTCGAACTGGTCTCAAATGAACATAAGAAGATTTTGGTTTTAAGACCTAAAAGCTTGGCTGTTCTGTTTTCTAAGAGCTTGTAAGTGCTGTTTTAATTATTTAAGTTTGCATTTATATACTTAATTTTTTAATATTAACATTGAGCCATGATGATTGTGGATATCTGTCAAAACAAAGTTTCTTTGCTTTGCTTGGTTTTACGTGGCGTGTATTTAACAATTGTTTCCAAGGTCATCAGGAAAAACACACTTTAAAAGCTAACATGTACTCATTTTTATTGTTTGTTTATTTACTCCTGTCTGTGCTTTTGAGACTGAAGGTCTAAGTCCTGCAGTTTATTCCATATATGAAAGACAAACTTCCACTGGCTTGTTTAACATCCCCTTCAAGTGTTTTCTTAGAGCTAGCTTCTGTTGATCATTAAACTTCTGAATGTTTTTTTATCCCCACTGTTCACGTTCTCTATAAGATACAGAAAGCAAATCTTCCTATATTTCTGTGAGCAGCAAGAAGAGTTGTATGTAGTGCTTATGTAACATTCAATATTTCCTTTGCACATTAAGGAGCTACCAGAACGTCACCATGGGAATTTTGCCAGTGATTTGGACTAGGGACAGATTCAAAGCTTTTACATTTCTGAACACCCTTGGCACTACTGAAATTATTTCTGTGGATGTTAAAAGTGTTGATTCATCTGGATCAAAGCCAAAGCCTGTCTAGCCAGAACTGAGTCTTCCTTTCTTTAGTCTCTCCACAGGACAGGACTAAGAGAGGGAGTAAAATATGTAAGCACGTGCAGCAAGCACTCAACTATGTCTCAAAGCTACAAAATTTCATTTTATTGGATTTGTGCAATCATAACAAGAAGTAATTCTGCTGAACAAAGATAATGAGAAATGTCTTTTACTACAAATTGGGATCTGTAAAAATTATTTCAAAGACTGTTTTTGTATTGGAAAAAACTAAATGCCAAATTTAAGGAACAAAATGTCCTAAAATTTATTCTGTAGAAGAAGCTGAACATGGTACCTTTAATTGCATTTAATGGAATAATTACAAGCAACAGAAAAAGTATACAAGAGGCTATTTAAATTATTAAATTTAACATGGTCTTTTACCTTGTAGTGGCTGGTACCTAAAAAGTAAAGGGTCAAAGGAATTCATGTATAGGCATATTATTTCGTTTTGATAACTTTTGTATTTTTAAGCTGGCATTCTGTGAAACTGAATATATCTGTCTGTATTCTAGCAGCCCCCCAAAAAAGTCAAAGTATTTACAGAGGACTTAAAAAATATTACCATTTTTTAGTACAGTATCATGCTACTTTTTTGAGAGGCTATAGTGAATCTGGATACTTGTACAGCCATATCAGTGGTTTGCGCTCAACTTCAAGCACTCAGATTCTGCAAACAGCTGATTTGTCATCCCTTTATTGAAAGTTTCAGCCAGAAGAAATACTTAAAGTACCTGATACAGAAAACAAGCTGATTTAGGGCCAGATGCTCTATGTATTACAAGAACAAAACTAAGCATATGGTTACATCACTGAGCAAGGGCTCTATCACAGTGACACAGGAGAGCAGAAGTGTCAGTGGCTGTCCAGCTGGGGCTCTCAGATCAGCACCATGACAGAGCTTCTGGTCTTTCCCCTTTGTGAAAAGAAAAATGCTCAGCAGCATCTGCCAGAAAGAGGTTTAAAAAAATTAGAGGCTATTCCCTTCAGACTTCAGCTACATCATAGAAATTGCACAGCTTAGAATTCTTGCTGGAATTTCTGTTTCACCTTTGTTTTGGCACTCAGGAAGACTGCAATGATGTTGTAGGGGTATGCAGAAGGAAAATCAGAAAGGCCAAAGTCCAGCTTAAAACTAAAATGGCTAATAAATCTTATTTAAAGAAAGGGACTTAGTAAAATATCTAAGGGCAACATGTTCAATGGGAAAGTCTAACTGGGGAAAAATGCTTAATTCTGTCTTCATCAAAGTTCTTTGTTCCATCAAAGTGGAATGAAAGGAAATACTGGTCTGAGGAGAGCCTACTAATACACTTCAGACTTGTTGACAGAATTCTTCACCTCCAGTACTAATTTCTCAAGATGTGGTTATTGAAATTATTGACCATTGTCCATAAACAAGGAGTTGTAATGACACACCTGACACATCTTCTTCAATGGCAGAGTGATCTTGACACCAACAAGGAGAGCAGAGTATAAGCAAGGGCAAGAGCTGTCTCTCTCAGCCTGCAGGAACTGAGAAAAATAAAACAGAGCAGTTAACACTGGAGCACTGGATTATTGTTGGTCTGTTTGGACTGCTATTGGTAAACCAGAGAGCATCTTGAGTCATCACAAAGTCATTTGAAATTCACCATGCAGCAACATCCAGAGAGAAAAATCTAGCCATAGCTGCCCTCTCTTTCTAAGAGAGATTAAAATCCAAATGTATCCCTTTCCAGAAGTACACTGACCCATCACCATCCATTTGAACACCCTCCTCTTCTTCCCTCCATTATTTTGTGCATAATGGTCTCTAGCCTGTTCCAATGCTCTTCTGCTTTGCAGAAGATAATTAATTATTCATTGCAGCAGCTAATAGGATCCAGATTTTCTAACAAATGAATGGCCTAACTAATATGTTGTGAACTCATCTCTGCTCCCTGGTTGAATAAATACGCAGACAGAGTAGACTCAGTATGACACAGTGGTTCCTCATAAAATCCTTGCTAGGAGAGTCCCTAGGACACACTAACAGAGGTGCAGCTGGAAAGCCCACACTGTGATTCTGAGCACTGAGCTCAGGAACAAAATTGAGACACAACTGTTATTGCCTTTTGTGAGGGATGTTAGGTCTACTCTTAGATGCTTTGTTCAAAGTGAGACAATTTTTCCTTGGTTCTCCACCTCAGCAAAAGTAATAATTTCAATTAGGAAAGAACTGGTTTTCAAAAACAGCTATTTGTTCCTCTATTCCTGGCTAGTTATTCTTGCTGCCTTTGGCATTTAAGTAAGTCTTTGAATCTTATTCCACTTCATTATTGTGAGCTGTGCCCTTCCTTTGTTTATTTCTTGACTTTTTTTCTCTTCGCTCTCAAGTAAAAGGTAACTTTTTCTTACTGTGGTTAAAAATAAAAATAAAATTTCTTCTAAATTCTTTCTCTGTTTCCCAGCAGATGTTGTCTCTTATTTCTGTTAGCAGCAGTCTGATTAGAACTGCCTTTATTTGAAGCATGTAAAAGTACTTAAGAGGGTTTTTTAAAAATAGTATTGTATTATTTTTAATGTGCCAATATTCCAGTGTTTCCAATAATTTGAAGAATGGTGATTATCAAAAGTCAAAAAACAGAGGAACATTAATTCTTTTTTTTGTGATCACAACCCACAGAAGACAGTATAAAAGCCATTTCAAAAAGTGAGTTCTTAAGCAGAAGCATAACACATTAACCCAAGCTAAGAAAATAATCTCAGTTTTAAAAGAACAACCAGACAATAGGTTAAGTTCATTTCCCAGTACTGAACAGTGCTGCTTTCACAGACTCACCAAGGTAGCATTTAAATGAAGATAAAACCTTG
The DNA here is from genome assembly GCA_025920805.1 of Petroica traversi. Lineage (NCBI taxonomy): Eukaryota > Metazoa > Chordata > Aves > Passeriformes > Petroicidae > Petroica > Petroica traversi. Next base: position 25,341 of record JAHLSL010000153.1, on the reverse strand, counting down.
AAACTGTCAGGTTGGTGAGAACTTTGTGCTATCTTAGAAAGTTTTTCCTTCAGACCATATAGATTTCAGAGCAAAGAGCCCTTGCAAGTCTGGCATATATAATCTTCTGGCAAATCCATACTTAGTGAATTCATCACCTCCACTGAGATAAGTCACACTCCTTCTTGAATGTATCACTTTAATATCTGAAAGAAGAAAAATGAAAATATATGTATGTGAGTTATTAATTGGGATTACTCATTAGAATCAAACATTAAGGCATTAAAATTACTATGCAGTTTTACAATAGCACATTCAGGAAAACATTTTATCCTTTAGCTTTCAGGCGGCTAAAATTTCCTATTTGTAAGGGCCTAATTTTCAGGTGGAACTGCAGCATCTATTTGGTCCAGTTCAGCTTTCACTGTATTGTAGAAATTATAGGCATAATTGGCAGAAATTAGTATGCACTCATGGTCTGTCATCTCTTTTTGACTTGCTTTTTGCCATCAACTCAGTCTTACCAGAGCGAACTTCTTAGTTTTCTTCCAAAACCTCTGTTCTTTCTCCACTATAAATAACAATTTTATGCTCCCCCACTCAGATCATGAAGGTTTAGAGTGTTAGCAGAAAATTTTTATTTTGCTTCTCCTATTCCCACACTTCCTCCCTGAACACACTGTAAATGATTGCAGGTGTCCAGTTCACATGTCAGATCTCAAAGCCTATCTGAAATACTTTGCTCCTCAATATACTTTAAATACTTCACTGATTCACAGAAGATGCGTCAAAAATCTTGTTCTTGAGTGTTTTCTTCCAGATTGTGTCCTCTCTTTTAAGTCATACTACATAGATACAACATTTTCTTTTATGCTTTTTTATTACTCTTCTTTTGCTGGCACATTTTTATCCATCTCATTTTCTCTCTTGCCAGATTATAAAATATAATTTACAAATTTTTACTAATCTATTTTGCTACATCTCTATCACATATTTTTTATACTATAGACCTATATGTGTGTGTAAGGTAATCATAAATCAGGAATATTCCTCATCTTCATTCAGCTACCTTTTTATTTTAAAGGACTCATGCCTGCTGCATTCCAGCCTGTGTACTGTGCCACAAAGCACGGTGTCATTGGATTCACACGGTCCATAGCAGTAAGTATGCATTATCCAAAAGCAGCTCCTTGGGAACATGCTTAGGTTTTTCATGTTCCTTCTCTACAGCCACACAACTGGAACTAATTTTCTGAAAGAAAATACAGTGTGTGAAGCAATGGAGGTTCCCTCCTTCCGCAAAGGGAATCCAAAGATGAAATAAGTACGGCATCTGTGTGTTTATGACCGATTTGAGGTTTGGGGAGCATGGAAGAAAGATGTTGCAAAGTAATTTAAGGACAGTGGGAGGAGTCCAAAGGCCAAATTCTAATTCAAGTTTTAAAAATATTTTTTCGGAAGCTTGTCCCAGTCATTTAACATTTTAGTTTCCTTTTTTCTAAGTCAGGTCATTGACTTTTTTAGGCACTTAAGAGTAAAAAAGTGACTTGAACACATCATTATTTCTTCTTACTGACTCAATACTCTGAAAATGCAAAATGACACATGAAGGATGGGGAATTTAAGATGACCATAGTCTCAGCCTTTGACTCCAAAACTTTCTAGTTAAATTGAACAAGCACTGTAATAAAACAACTTGGAGGGAGAAAATATGATTACACTTTAATCTGTTAATCTTAAAGATAATCTACTCACAAAAGATTTCCAATCTGATTTCCAGAATTAATCACCTGAAATTATACTTTGAATAATCTATCCATATTTTATGCCCCCATTCCCATACAAATAATTTCTTTTTCAGATTAATGTAAAGAGAATAGTATGTATAAATGTGCATATACCATATTAAACACATCAAGAAAATGCCACCTAGTTTTTCATTTTTGTTTTCTCATTAGAAATAGAAATATCACCATCTAAGCGCAAAAGTAAATTAGAGGAAATTTTGTCTTTAAGGTATATGACAATTCCATGGGGGAAAAAAAAATAAACATAGTGAACTACAGTAATTACCAGGAAAAGCAGAACAGGCTGATGTTGGGCAGGTCCGATACCTTTCATCTGGGACTTCAGTTTCTTGTCTCCTCCCGACCATAGAGTGTAGGCTCCCAAACATGAAAATGACATGTGACTTACATAATACCTGAAAGGAGTCCATTAAATGTTAAAATAAACAGAACACATTGTTTAACACTTATGGGTATTCTTGGGTATATCACTTGGTATAGTTCATCAGTTCTGTGCTATTGCTAAGGAAGTTCATCCAGCATTCGACACATACCTGGATGTTGACCAGACTTCTTTGCTACAATTACACTTTGGTAGAACCACAAACAAGGGGTCCTGCCTGTCCCAGAACAACTTATGCTTCTTGCTTTCATCATGTTCCTGAGCTGCTTCCCGAAAAAAAATCAGTTCACAGTGACTTTCCAGTGGAGATGCTCTGTCAGAAATTTATACCTTAGCAGAAACAACAGAGCAACTAGAAAAGCTTAGCATTACAGTTGGAGGGATAGAGATCATATTGTGTTTCTTTTGATGTGAGGACAATAAATACAGACTCTTAAAGGTAATCTTATTTACTTCAGAGTTTTCTTTTATTAAAAAAAAGCTCCTATAAGATTGGAAGCATATATTTAGGAGAAGTTTTTCTTGTTTTTGCTTAGAAGAGTTATATCATCAACCTAGAATACAGTTTATGACATGCTAAAGAACACTAAGTATAAAAAGTATTAGAAAAAAAACAGCTGTATGGAAAGAGTTTTGACTTCTTGTAGAATTGTTCTCCTAACAAAAGAAATTTGGGGTTTCTTTCCTTGTAATCCTTTCCTTGTATGATTTCTTGAGAAAATGTGCTTCAAACTTAATTGCTAAAAAAATCACTAGTAACAAAATCTCCTTACTAAGCAAGGGTGAAAAGTACTTTTTGGTAAATCTCATTCTTTGAAAACTTGCTTACGCAATAATGTCTTAAAATGTAGATGACAAATGCCTACCCCTTTCTCTTTTCTAGTTAGCTGCCAATATGGAAAACTATGGTGTGAGGCTCAACACAATTTGTCCAGGATTTGTCAACACACCGATTCTTCAGTCAATAGATAAAGAAGAGAATATGGGACAATACTATTCATATAAGGACGAGATAAAAAACATGATGCAGTTCTATGGCGTGATGGAGTAAGTCAAGTCAGATATGATGGGATTTCTGCACTTTGTTGATGAAGAACAAAGACACACTTTCAGCAAAATTAAAATAAAGGGGAAATGCTGCCTCAGATAAAAGATTATCAAGTGTGTAGAAAGAAAAAATGGCAGCTATCTAAGGATACTTTAAGAGCACCATCTACACAGTGATATCCTTTTATCCATTCCCATTTCCCAGCAAAGTCCAAATCAAATTCTCAGGTTATGTATAGTGATTTTGCTTTTGAATGGTCTTTGGTTTTCCCTCATGAATTTGTTTATTCAAACTTGTTATGAGATACAGGGTATATAATTTGCACTGAATTTTCACAAAATTTTCAAGTGAACCAAGACAAAAATCAGACCATGAACTGACAAAACTGGATTAAGAGCACAGTAGCAACCCCCATGGATCAGATCAGAGTTACCTGGCCCATTACAGTGCTGCCAACAAAGGCCAAAAGCAGACAGCTTGGACAGACTGTGAGAACATGACAAGCATAAAGTGATATTTTTAACACTTTCTTAGCTTTTAACAATTAGCTTACAAGCTACTTCTACACAAAGGAAATTTTATGACTGTGTTGTTTCACCCACACTTTTCTTCATGTAAAATATTTTGCGCCTATTGACCACAGCAAACTGCATGTGAAATTTTCCTTTATGCTAATTTTTATGTCAGCTCTGCTACAGAAGCAGGATAAATCAACAGCAAAGAGCTGCAGAGGATTGTGTAAGGATTACTTCTGTCCATTCCCCTAACAGAGAAAACTTTGATAGGAAGCCTAGTGGCAGCTGGATGTCCACAGGCATTTATCAGAAACTAGTGCAAACAAATCATGATTTGTTAAGTAGCCACTTTAGATGTATCTCCTCATTGAGGAGAATAAATCTCTCCTGAAACACTCATACCACCTCTGCTTTTCCTCAAAATAAATTTGCTCAAATGTATTTTTTTTGTCAGATATATAGACTGAGATTCAATTCTTTGCTCTTTTTACATGTTCTATTATATCATGACTCTGTAATAACTTTTATTTTTCAGCCCATCAATAATTGCTGAGGGATTGATAACAATAATTGAAGATGATACTCTAAATGGAGAAGTTATGAAGATCACAGCTTCCCAAGGAATTCATTTTCAGCAATACGGCCAAACACCTTTTACATCATCAAAGAGATAAATAATTGTTTTGTGCTAATTACTTTTGACTTTTCTTACATTTAAAATTTTTGAAAATAGTAATTTTGGGAGAAAAAAGGGTTTGTGCTATTTCTAATTAGCAACACTGCTCAAACACTTGCATCCCAATAAGAAAGAGATAGGTGAGAAAATCTGGTGTGGGAAGATGATACCATCCTATTCTGATTCTATAACCACTAATAACAGTATTTATTTAGTAGAATAAACATGCTGCTCTAAAGTCTTTATTAATTATTATTTAGTAGTAGGGACCACTTTATTCATTCTGGTAGTTCTGATCTACATCCTCCAAGCATAGTTTAGTTGATTTGACTTACTTTGTTATGATTCTTTTCGCTGTCATGCCATCTTATTTATATCTTGAATTCTTCAGACCAGAAACTTGGTTTTGGAATCTAGATCCCAAATGTAGCCATACTTTCTCTTACCAAATGTTAAATAGAACATGAGACAAAATTCACATCCCTCCCATATCTGTGCAACTTAATATGTTGTATATCATATAAGAAAATACAGATTTTTAACTATTTGGAATTTAGATATTTATAAAATACTTCAGAAATATTTTTTGTCTTTTATATATATATATATATATATATATATATATATATATATGAGAATTTTGTTACTCTGTATATACAAGAATGAATATTTTGGCGTTGATTGAAATACCTGCTTACTCATTAAATCTTATTTTCTAAACTTTTAATTTCTTGCCTTCACTTAGTAAAATCACAATTCAATCCTGAATAACCTGATTTTAACATATTTTATACATATGCCTTTTGGTTTCACAGTACATATTCTCGGATGTAGCATGTCATATAATGAAAATAAAAATTGGGCTTCCTACCTCCTGAGCACTACTGGACCTTCTGAATCCAGGTCAATCCTTAGCTACATTGATGCAAAAAAACTTCCTACTTCATGGGCTACATGCCTAAAAGAAATAATTTTTTGCATGGTAATCTAATTGGGCTCATAGCATAAGAAGATGTAATAGCTCCTGGAAAAGCTGGGAAGTTAATATTTACCCTTCCTAGGAGTGCTGACTTTAATTTCACTGATTTTTTGTTAGCATTGTAACAGAAAGAATGGAAACAATAGTACGTACCTTCTGTGGAAGTCAGGGAGTAATAAGTCTGTGGGGAGAAGAAAAGAAACAGAAACACATACTTTGAATTACTCATTCTCCCAGTGTCTTCATTCTGGGATATGTTAACACTATTTTTAAAGCCCATTTTGAAGGCACACAGGATGCTAGCCACACTTTAGCATCACTGACAGCAGCTGTATATCCTCTGGACTAAAAACTACTATCTGATTTGATAGTATTAATTTCTGGGTTTTCCCCATTAAAGTCAGAGCATTTCCAAATACTTGAAAAAATAGTGTAAAAGACGTGATGTAAACTTGAAGTCAGCATGTGTTATTTAAGTCTTAATGCTGATAATCCTTACCTCTGTGTGTCTCCCTGTCAAGCAGAATTTCAGCATAGTCTAGAAACAAGGGAAGGTTTAATAATAATGATAGCACATGCAAAACATGAAACCACCAAACACCACACTAGGACAGTAACTCAGCAGCTTCTCTTAGTGACACATTTCAGATAACTATGGGAATATTGTTGATGGTACATTGCTGGCTTGATTGCTTTTGCTCATCTCTTCTTCTTGATACCTCAAAATAAATTTCAGCTAAACAGGGTGGGTTGACTTTCCCAGGGAATCAGTGAAAGAGCGTATAATTTAATAATGTTAGTAATAAAAGACCAGGAGTCCAATGAATGCTCCCTGAGGAAGAAAACCAGAAAAAAATGTAAAGTTAATTACAGCTAATAATTTTAGTCACTGTTCAATTTACTTGTGCTATTGCACTTCTGTAAAATTCTAATTCTATGATTTGGTATTATTCTAAGATTCCATGTATCTCAACAGTCACACAAGAAAAAATTAGATTCATAAAACATGCAATTAGAGTCCAGGACACCAGAAAAATCTAGGCCTAAATCTGGGAAAGAATTTAAGTCATATCTTATATGTACAGGTACTTTTTCTGGATTAATTTTGTAACTCAAAAGACAGATGTTTTCAAATCAAAGCCATACAGAAAACTTCAAGAAAGGCATATACTGCCCTGATTTCCATCTGATAATCTGACAAGGAACCCTCAGAATCAAATAAGCATGTAAATTAAGATAAATCTCAAACTATTGGCACATAACTAGAACTTACTGGAAGAAACAGGTACAGTGAAGCAAAATCCTTAATGCAAATCATAATGTGAAAAATAGCCATCAAAATTCTACCTTTTAATTAAAAAGTGCCCCAAACCAATTACTGCTTTCCAGTTTCAGATATTCTGAATTTAAACACATCTGATGGCTTTATCTGCACAGGAAGAACAAGTCCTACATATGTTTTGGAAGGGTTTCCTGTAAGACTTCCCCCCAAACTTTGGAAGTCTTCCAGTCAGAAAGAAGGGAAGCAGTGGGTAGAAAGATGAGTTGAAGGGGGAAAGTGAGTTTCATTTTTTGCACAAAGATTGTTTTGAAAATTCGTCTCCAGTTAAAAGCCTTGACAGAATTCCAAGACTTAAATTACTTTGCCTGAGAGACCATAATTTTTAAGACAACTGTTCCAGTGTTGTAGGGAAACTCAGCCAAAAGGAAAAATAAATATTTTAAATGAGATACACTAATTACCAAGAACATAAAACAAGAAGTAATATTATAGACTCATATAATGATCATTATTTGGAATAAGCACTCAACACCATGCGGCACGTTTCAGTGGGTCCTTAGAGTTTCCAATAGGATTTTTCTTAGAGGTAAAGAATAAATATTACTAATGAACTCCATTTTTTTCAGTGCTTATGACCCTACACAAAAGCCCAAATCATAAAGCATTTCAAACACTTTGTTGCATGACAGTGTTAGTTTATTTGTATTATTTAACACCTTTATTCAAGGCACTTAAGAGGTACATTATCTACATAATTACTTGGATAATTCATTGCATTCTGTAGACTTCAGAATGACCTGGAATTAACTTGTATTATGAGCGCCATAAAATCATAAGTGTATCAATTTTGTTGTTGACAAACAGAACCATGGAGTAACAAACCTTTCTTGTAGTTTCCTTAAATTCAGGAAGTCCAGATATGAGAGTCTAGACTTTTTCCTCTCGTTTGGAACATAAGCTTTGCAAACAGTAAATCAAAAATAAACTTCAATAAAACCCAAATCTGATTTCCACTGAAATCATGAATAAGAGACTAATCTTTAAAGGAGCAGCATCAGATATCTAATGCTATGGCTTTTGGGCAGGACGGGGCTCTTCTGGCCAAGGATAATTATTTCCTTCCTCCAGTGCTGAACTGCTCTAAACTTTTTACAGGATGATTCTCCAGCTTGAACTTCCCTTTTAGCTAAGTCTATTTGCTTTGCATCAAGAGACGTTGACAGTTTTCAGCTCCAGCTCCAGGAATCCAGATGGTGCAATGAAAGTGAAGGATAATACCATATGACTTGGATCTTTTTTTTCCACCCTCCAGTACAGAAAGGAACAGCTTAATGTCAGGTCAAATTTAAAATTAAAACAGAAAGAGACAGTAAACAAGAAGCATTCTGCTCTTCCTCTGATGGGAACAGTAAACAGGAAGAGAGCAGATCAGGTAAAAATAAGGTGTGAAGAGGATAAACCTGGAAGATCTTTAAAATAAGTAACTTAACCCCTAAGTGAAAGGCCATTACTATGCACTGTGGTCCAAATTTAAATATTAATATTTTCTGGTTTGTATAAAGACAGTATAACACACTATTCTCTCAGAGATTCAGAGGATAAAATCAGGATCTTCACAGTAAAAATTAATGAAAAAAAATTGAACTATTTCAAGCAATCATTCCTCAGTGAAGCATTTGAAACTGTTTTATATTCAGGTCCTTTCATTTTTTCACAAGCTTTGTGTTAATTCACTGCTGGCATCTGCTGGGCAAATTTTACAGAGATTATTATTACTACTGCAGAGGGGAAATTAAATTCTTGCTACAGGAATTGTCTGTTTTCAGCTTTCCCTTCCATCAGAGCGTTCCTATCCCTCCTCCTTTCACACAGAAGAGAGGCTACACAGGACAGGATGACCATCCAGTGACATGTCAGACATCTGGTCCAGGAATTCTGAATGGTTGAAGGCTCTAGATTTAACCTCATCAAGAAGAGATTTATGGTAGTGACATCCAAGAAGAATGCAAAAAATCTATCTAATCCCTTGTCACCTTGACCCTGCCACATCCTTCTCTTCATCTTTACACTGGACTACCTTAAACACAAGCATTTCAGAAGTGAACTACACTCCAGCCACACCAGAACAGCTGTGCTTCTTCAGCAGCCACCCAGAACATATTCACTGAAGACATCGCTCCTTTCACAGATTGCAGAGAAACTGTAATGCCAGTTTATTCATTCACATGATGCTCCACATCAAAGAAATGGTTCACGGTATCTCAGCAGCTTTTTTTCTCTTTGCAATGGAACCTTCCCTCGGAAGCCACAATCTTGAGAAAGGTGTCCTGGTTTAGGGCAAATATTTAGGAGGAAACCTCTGGGGGGTCTCCTCTAGGAAGAGCCGATTCCAATCGCCCCTCCCCCTACAGGTTCGGGAAGAATTTCCTTAGAGAAAAGTGGAAAAAACTATTTATTTAACAAATAGAATATTTACAAGTATAGGAAAAATTTGGATAATATGAAAACAATGAAACCTCTCCTTCCTCTGAAGAGATGATAGATTCAGAGTCCGTCTGAGTCCGGTTCAGTTCTCCAGTGGGGGGGCCGATTGCCGGGCCCGGCTGTAGAAGTCGGCGAGGGGGGGGGGGGGCCCCCCCGGGGGTTCCCTGGTGTCCTGGGCCCACGCGATGCCAGCCAGTCCCAGGAAGAGGAATAAAAGAAAAAATATCCAGCAAAAGAAACAAAGTCTCTCCCTGCAAAGAGCCGGGAAAAATCCGAGGAAAAACCCTCCGCTGTGAGCTCGTCCAGCACCCACACACCAGAGAGAGTAAAAAAAAAAAAAGAGATAACGCTGTCTGCTGGAATGCAGCCTCTCCGCTCTCTCGGCCTTGGTTCATAGTATCCTGCAGACAAACGGCGAGTGTTTTTTTTTTCCTCCACCTTCACTCTCACTGTCTTCCTTGGACCAACTTAAAGCTGCAGAACTTAATGTCCAGCATAAGCAAGAGGACGATTGGGGATACAAACAGGTCATATGGCTAACCCAGGATAAAAGGAAAGAAAGGAGAATAGGAAATCAGGCTCTCGGTCATGCAGCTTTGAACTGTTTACTATAGGACATGAGAATAAGCACTCTTCTGCTTGCTTGCAGAAAAAAAAGCTCACATAGATAACTTTCAGTGCACTTTCCCACAGCTGCAAACAAAACCCACAGAAGCAAAGAGGAAATAAAGATATTTTTGGAATACAGGCATGTAAAACTCTTCAGAAAAAAAATAGTTGCATTTTAGCTCATCTAGCTACTGTGATTTACTTAGTTTAAATGACTAACACTTCAGAATCTTTTACAGCATTTGACCTTGAATCACTAGTTCACTAATTAACACTACAAGAAGTTAATGTCATATACACGCGAACTGTGCAGTTCTCAAGAAAGATCCAGAAACAGGCAGAGAATACTGAATTCTCTACTGGTTGTTCTGGAGTGGTTCTTAAAAAAATGAAAGAGCTTCCTTGTACAAAATCCTTCTGGCAATTTCACTTCAAATAGATATAGTGTTCCTTTTTGGAGCTTTTATCCTTCTCCACATTCGTAAATCTGTTTAAATACACTGCCCTCAGCAATCTTTACAAATTAGCTGACACTTATCAAAGCTATTGCTGTTGTTTTGATTTAAGAGTTACTGTACTTCTTACATATTAATGCAAGACTAGAGAAAATGCAGTTAGTATTTTTTTTACATATCTGTCTATCTATATATATACACACACACAAATATCTTCAAATATATGTACCTAGTACACACAATCTATACATTCAATATAAATCTTTTTTTCTAGAGCAATATTCTCTATCTATGCATGTCCCTGGAGATAGCAACCTTTATAAAAGTTGTGAAGCATTATTTCTCAGTGATGCTTATCTCCCAAATTTAGTGACTTAAGATCATGAAATAAGCTTAAATCTGTATAAATTACATTTTATTGAGAATGTTTCACCTAGCTGAATTTGCAGTTTCATTTTTTTCTCTGTTTCTGAAATACATCAAAATTAGATTAGCTCTTTAAATAATCATACATTACCTGATGTATAATCTTTGACATATTATGAATCCCTTAAATTCCTCCTGCGGAGGCAAATCTATGCTCTTATCTATTATAATTTCTTATATATTATTTTATATACTGTCATAGATAATCACAGTCACTGGAAGCATTGTGATGCTGTACATGGACACACACGACAGGGTCTTTAGAATAGTAGAATCAGTTAGGTTGGAAAAGATATTTAAGACTATTTAGACTACCCGTGTGACAGGGCAAATTTGCATTTTTTCATATGGGTTTTCCTTCTTTTGTTGTTTAAGCTGCTAGCTTTATTAATTTTTACTTGCAGAAGGGGTAAGCAAAATGAAATAATGCCGAAACTCAAAAAAAGTGTAAAAGAACATACATTACCGCTTAATTTATTGAACAGAACTGTACACTGGAAACAACAGTGGGTTCTGCTTAAAAAGAACAATTATGGGGCAGTGTGGCCAAAACCAAAAATATAGTCACTAGGCTGTGGGACTTTGTTTCTTGAAAAATCATCAAATATACTATCTGAGTAGCCTCATTATTCCTTGTCATTCCCCACTATGTCTAATATGTCAAACTTAAAAAAAAACCAAAAAAACAAGAAAAGAGCATAAAAACAGAACAAAATGTTTCTATAAAGTACAAAGCTTGTGCTACTCAACTGAACTGAAGATAAATAGCTGTGTCTTGCATTACAGGTATTTGTCTATGGCATGTACAGGGTGCCAGCTTTGGCTGAAAGGTTCATTCCTGTGAACATCAAAGAGCCTGTATAAATATTAGTATGGATAGCAAGTTTCATATTGGCCACTATTTCTCTCTCAATTTGTCAGTGTACCATATCGTTACGAAAAAAAATTTATTTAAACAGCTTAAGGAAGAAAAATTATTCAGTACTCAGTCTACACACTGGAATGAAATTCAAACTTCATTTCCAGTGCGAGTTTCTTTAAACATTTGGCCCTGAAAACACATTTGTAGCATAAATTAAAATACTCCAGGGTGCCAACAAAGATCTGTGGAGTCTGTTTAACAGACATAAGGACTAAAACCTTATTAAACATTGTTTTTGGCCTCTTCAATTAGCAACAGCTTGAAAAGCAATCATAATCATTTTAAATAAACTAAATGTGCTTAATTTCTGTAAACTTCAAGCCTTGGTGCCACATTTGTAACAAATTGTAATTTTGTTCTCAAATTAAATGGCACTTCAGCACTGAAACATTTGTCATGATGGGGAAACATCTGTATTTAAAGCAGGATTTGTATGCTAAGCTTCAGGGAAATGCCAAGATGTCATCAACTTCAGTGAGTCTGAACCAGCCTACAAGTCAGCTGAAATTGTGTTCAACTGTCAAGCTAGACTAAAAACAATGGCATAGCACAGAACAGACATTCATTACAAATTGGTCCTGATAGACCAAATCTTTCTGTGAAGACTAAGAATTTTGGATAGCCCTTGTAGTCAGGAAGGTTGAAAACCATGCCAGAATCCCCCAAAGAAACAAGATGGAATTTTCTGCCTCTCTCCAAGACCTCCCTTCTACATGGAGGGATATTCTTTGACATTCAAAGAAACATTCAGTTAAACATAATTTTGCCTATCCCAGAAAACTAAAATACATCTCCATATGTATTGGGTTACTGCTTCTGAGCTACACAGTTCTGGAGAAAATGCAAAAGAAATTAATTTGCATGGATTTAGGAGCTATCTAACAATAAATGCTGCCTCAGAGCATGTGACAAAGTGTGAAGATTTGCTAACAGTAGTTGAAAATATGGATAAACTGAGTTCTCACTCAATTTCTAAATGAAATGCTAATGTCTAGCCAAATAGAACACAGATACTTTTCATTCCTCTTCGGGCAGAGGTGAGTGAATCCTCAGTTTTGAAAGTCAAAAAAACAACATTCCAGAAGAATTGAAAAGAAAGAGAAGACTTTACAGTCACAGGTGCAGATTAGCACAAATCTACCTATAAAGACTGTGCATTATAGTATAGTAATCATTCTAAATTTTAATATTGGGGTTTTCTAAAGGGGGCTATCAATCCAGCAAAGGTATCCTCAGCAACTATTAATGCTTAACACTAATTGCTATTGAACACTGGAGTATAAATACATTTTACACTTCTATAAGTGTAACTAACTAATAAGCAGCGGGACTATCTTGTCTTGGAAATTGGCTACCTCTATAATACTACAACTATGAGGATAGATCTGACCTGCAGAATCATATTTATTGGTTTCTAATTTTTTCCTTTACTCTTTTTTTGGCTTGCATTCCAGTAGTTTTTGAATATTTAAAGCACTCAGAATATATAAGCAGGACTCTAATCACCCGTAAAGCAACTATGACTATTGGGTCCTCAATATTTACCTGATATTCAAAAAGTTTTTCTGATGATAAAAGCTCTGGCATTGGCTGACTCCCAAAGCAGAAATGCAAATTCCTAAGAGAATGCATTTTGATTCACAAATCTTGGTTTTAGATTTAATATGTATTCATATCTGATTAAAACTCAGAGGCTGAAATACAACTGTTATAACTGAATTTCTAAAGCCTGCTCTAATTTTTCAAATAATTAGTAATTCATGCATTTTGATCAAATTTTCACTCTCTAGTAATTCTTTGCAGCATATCTTTGAAAGTGAGCTGCATGAAAGGTTTTATGATTAGACAGATTCAACCAATTCAGTAGCTTTGTTTATAAGGCAGCTGCCAAGACGTGAGTCACCAAGTCAGCCTGTGACATGCCCGCTTGTATAACTTGTATTCTTTGGCAGCTTTTGAGGGGTTTGCATATCTCTTGTTGGATACATAATTCTACTCACATACCAAAAAAATAAATAGAGTGATAAATTTGTATGAAATTAGTTTTAAAACTGTACTCATTAAATCCACTAGAGATGAGTGTATTTTTTTACATCCTGCACCACCCTCTAACTTGGCGGTCAAAGAAAAGGCAAGAACTTGAAGCTGGTAAAACACAAACTTCTTGCCTTACATCACACTTCTGATTAAAAGAACAGATTTAAAATCCTTGAGGATAGTGTATTTTCTAGCAGAAGTTGGGTGATACATCAAAAGAGTAAATTCAAACAACTTGTCACAAGAACCATCAACTTCAGCCTGCTGCATATCAATAGCAAGCCCTATGCGGAGAGAGAAAGCACATTCTCTCTTGTTCTTTCTCTCCATCTACTTAATCAAATTAGGGAAAGGACAGTGCAAAGGTTAATAAACTTCAAGCACATCAGTTTGCTCATTAAGCTGAAGTTGGATGCAATACAAAAATTATTGGTCTCCACCACTCAGAGATCTGTTCTATTTTTGTGCAGATTTCATGCCTCTGTGAGTTGTTTCCTAACTAAATGTCTCAAACAATAAACACTTTGAGAGATTATTTGTTTTTCTTCCTCTAATATCTAGAAAATTATTAGGCTTTTTAAACTTCTTAGTCTGATACACCACATTTTAGCTCTGGAAAGAGTTTCTGGTCACCAACTGTTACTTTTTTGCTCTGAAATAAGGTTTATTTAGTGGAGCAACCAACTCTCAACATCTCTGGCACCCTGTTTAGGTGGTATAATACAATCAAATTTCATATCAGATTTTAAAGCTTGTCGGGACTTGCTTAGATATTCCTATTTATCTTTCTCTGGAAAATAAAGGAAATGTTTTGTTTGCTTTCTCATATCATTTTGCCTTGGAAGATTCCATGGGGCCAGTTTGAAATCCAGAATATTAATTACCTTATATACAACATTACGTCAACATGATCTGGAGGAAACATATTTTTCTGGGTTTCCTGTTTTAAATGATGTGGTTTCAGATAGAACATTTGATAGTTGAGGACTGGGGCCTCTCTACATGCAGTAAGTTCTTCCTTATCAAGTAAAGCATTGTTTTTAATTTCATGTGCTGTTAGTGCCAGGCTGAAATGAAATTAAATTATTTTTCATATTTGACCTTTCCACACATAAAACTTCATCTTTTTACACTTTGAGATAGGGTATCTGATGGTCAAAGATGAGAAGGTGAAGTAAAGGAAGCCATCAAGGAAGAGACTGTGTAGAGTCTGAGATCACCTTAGAGGACACAGAATCAGAGTGTTTCCCCTGCTCTTTAGAATCAGGCTGGTAGTGGGAAAGTTTCACTTGAATTCTGGTGAAACACATTCATCAGATGACTTGAATTCTGGTGAAACACATTCATCAGATGACTAAGCAGAGAAGAATTTGAAAATAAATTTGTCACCCACTGGCTGTAAATCAGTCCTCAGCCAGAGAGGTAAAGTGCCAAAATTCTTATGAGGGAGGAACATTAGCCAGTACCAGTCAAGAGAATAAAGAACAAGGAGACAGACAAGAACACGTACAAGCTGCAGAAAAACCTTAGGGGTTTCTCCTCTGGGAAAAAGAGCTCTCGTGTTTTAGAGTATTTGGATAATCTCATCTATGCCCCATTTCCTATTGGACCAGATAGTTTTTCAATGTCCCTTCCAACCTGCCCTATTCTGTGGTTCTGCACATTAATACCCTCTACATGGGCTGTACTATGATGCTTCTGGGACTACTCATTTTCAGACCTCCATAACACTGCACAGCCAGTCTGAACTCTAATCTGTCAACAAATAGCTCATATCAATGGTGGCAAGCAATGGCACAAAGATTCACCTTACAGTGACATTGTATGGCTAGGAATTTCCTTCCTAAAAAGAAATAAAGTTTATATTATTTTTTTTCTTCATTTTTTATTTCTCTTGTTATCACTGAGTGTGGCTGCATAATTGTAGTTTCCATGACCAGATCCAGATGTTTCAAAGTTGTACACAGCAGGAAGGAAAAAAATACACAGCAACCTGAAACTGTTTGTAATGTCGTCCTCTGCCTGGAACAGCAGAGGTTCTATTTCCTTGTGCGCATCCTGATGAAAGAAGGGAAATTTCTGTTTATGGTAGAAAAAAACCCAGAGCTGTTAGCAGCATGAGGGCACCACACACAATGTTTTCATTGCTTCTGAGTTACCCTTGGTGAACAGAAAGAACACATCTAGTCTAGTCTGAAGAAAGGAGGAGTTTGTCCTGTACTGGTCTGGGAATGGTTGTGGAGAAGAGGTATCCAACATACGAAAGGGCTTCCTAGGCTGCTATCTGCTGCTACGTTAAGGAAACTCTAGACATGACAGACAGGCAATAGAAAAATCTGAATGCTTGTGTATCCCTCCAACATCAATTCTGCCCAGGAAGAGGTCTGGGGAGTTTACTGTAGCTGCCTTCCTCACCCCCTGTATTGGCCTATGTACCAGCAGGAATTGTTCAGCTGATCTGGACTATGAAGCAAACGCAACTCTAGGTGGTCCTAATTACACAGCTTGCAAATCATATAAGAAAACCCATGTTTCCTGGAAAAGCAAGCTGGCAAAATGGACTGAAAGGCTGAGGAGGGAACTTGCACTCAGAGGACACAGGTGCAGAGTGTACGGAGATACAGCGCTTTTTGTCTTTCCAAAAACAGACAGTTTTCAAAACAGAAGGCAAATTATAGAATCATAAAATTATTAAGGTTGGAAAAGATTATTGAGATCACCAAGTCTAGCTGTTAACGCAGCACCACTACATTATTCACCATTTAAGCATGTCCTCAGATGCCATATCCATATGTTTTTTGAACACTTCCAGGGATGGTGACTCCACCACATTCCTGGGCAGCCTGTTCCAGTGTTTAATAACCCTTTCAGTGAAGAAATTAAATGAGATTACTTTATTAAGGCAGGATTCCTCACATTAAAACATCAAATTCTAAATTAGTTAAATATTCTCATACCTCTGATTTCCTTATGATTTCTAAGAAAATGTTGTTTCCTGTGCAACATCATGTTGAGAAGGCTTTTAACATTTTTTTAGCATTAAGGGGAAACCCATCAATTTAATTTTATCCAAAAGATAAGACATTTCATGCAAAAAATTTATTGTTAGTGATAGACACAGTCCTGAATTTTTAAAATCTGTTTCAGACTAGGAGTATTAGATGTAATTTCTAACATTATTTACCTTTACAGGTAGGGAGCTTAGGGTAAAATACTTTTATTTTAAAGGTAATTTATACTGTTTCACCATAGAAAGCATTTCTACCATTATTGGCCCGAACTACTATTCTTTGTTCTCAAGAATTTGTGACCTCTTTGGAACTGAAACTCAGTTTGACCCTGCATAGCTAAGTGCTGTGACTACCCTATTGTGCAGGGGTAGCAATTTTATTCTTTAACTAGTAACTGATAACCAAATATTATTTCTATTTTCTCATGAATGCTAATTGTTATACACATACTACACTGCAAACAGTCTCCAAAGTACAATATATTTTAGAAAGAAATAAACTGATTGGGTAAAGATTTGAGAGACACTTTCCTTCTACTAATATTTAAAAACATCTACGTAACAGCACACCGTACCTTCCCTACTCTCTTGTAAACACTTGAGGTAGCCAGACAGGTTTCTAAAGGTCACATTGCATTACTATGAATGAAGCTTCATAAAAATGCTGAATTACCATTTTAACATTTGCGGCAACATGTAGTAATAAACATGTGACCTGTAGCACAAACTCTGTGACTCCTAAGTTTTTGGTGTTTTTTTAAATATTTCAGATAGCTCAATATGCGTGCATGCCTGTTTGGGATTTTTTTCCAACTCATAGATAATCATGTTTCCCACATAGGCTCCATGAGAAAAAAAATGCAATAAATCTAGTTTTTGTGTTAAAGAAAAAAAAAGAAACAAACAAACAAAAGTGAGCTTATGTAAAAGCCACAGCTTTGGAGGACATGCTTAAATACACAGATAGTATTGAAATTTAGGATGACAGATTAAAAGGGAACAGAGAGTGGAATCAAGAACCTGCCTACACCCATGCTGCCCCTGTTCCTTCACTGCCAGATGTTCATCCCATTTTGTCCTCTTACAAGCTTACACAATGAGTTGCTCCTCTAAACAAGCCAGCTGCTGGCAAAGTGCCACAGTAATCCAGCAGTCTTTTTCCCTCATAACATGTGTGACAACTTTCAGAAGGTTGATCCAGTTCATATCACCACTGACATCACCACTGGTGTGGATCATGGAGGCACAGGGATGAGTAGCAAACCCACATCCTGATCATGCAGAAAGATGTTTGTAAGTACATGATCAGGCTTGCAGTTCTTCTTTTCTTTCATATAGTTGGCCTGAGGAGAAAAGCTATTGGATTAACTAAATTTTTCTTTTCCAAACCATATTTGCCAATTAATAGCTGCTGAAATTTTTAGGGAATTAAATTGTACACTTATAATTTGATCTCTTTTAGCTTCAAGTTTTTTTCTCTGCCTTTTAGCTGCCTGTTGTTAGTTTGTTATAAAAAAATTATTTCATTTCACTGCATTGGCATGTTCTGAATCAGAGGATTCCATGTATCAACCATTAAAAAAAAAATGTAATTTCTAGTACACTATGAAACCATTTTTTAATAAATGTGAATGTCCTCTCTCTCACTAGAAACCTTGAACCAGCCAATGCTACAGAAGAGTATGAAAAATCTATGAACCAAATATAAAGAAAATATGGAGAAAAACATTGCAAGTAATATGCCTTGGGAATTCCCTGTTTTCTGGGACATTTCCATGTGAAATTTATTCTCAGAAGAAATAGTACAGTGTAAAACCATTAGCCCTAGTTCAAGTAAAAGAAGTACATTCATTATAAATCTTAACTTCCTTTTATAAGGTTGGCAGAAATTACCTTCTTAGACTGTGTATGGAAAACCAGAGAAAACTGTTGAGCCACTATGTGGTTTTCAGAAAGTGACAGACTGTCCTCCCTTTGTCTTCTACCAAGTTCCTCTCAGCCAAAGACAGAACTAGAACTTGAAAAATGTTTTTGGTTTTTTTTATGGGAGCAGTCTCTTTCCTTCTCCTATTTTTTTGCTAAACCACACTCAAGGGCCTCTTTCATCCAAGAACTTGGAGCCTTTTACTCTGACCTTGGGTCTATTAAACCACTGATATTGATCCTAAACTGCTTTCTCAAAATGCCCTTACTGAAGAAGAGGAACTTGCAGAAGTTAGTACCAGCAGCTTCTGTCTGGGATTGGCAAAGGGACTTAAAGATCTAACTAGAAAATAGAGTGAAAAATGGAGGTCATCATAAATAAAACTGAAATTCCAGAAGTTACAATAGAAATATTACACAATGTTTTCTGGTTTCATCTCCTACTTAGCTCATGTTTTGACATAGCCCCTAAACCTTTGCATGACTAATACCACAACAAACTCAAAAATCTTTCTCTTAACAAGAAAACACTTACCAAGAATGCCTTTTTCAGAAACACAATTTTTGCTGAATATGGGTTACGTAGGTGAGCCTCTTCTAGGAAAAGCAGCCTAGAATTAGAGCCACTGAAGCCAATTTTCCATCCTTCTAATGTGCATCAGACCACAGAATCGGCTGAGTTGGAACGAACCCAGAAGGACAACCAAGTCACACCCTTTACTGAATGGCCCATACTAATTTTTTTTTTAATTCTACTGATTCAACTTAAATATTTTTCTTCACTTGAGATAAAAATTAAATTCCAGCCTTTTTTTGTATACTGATCAACACAATTTCTAACCCCTAATGAAATGAAATATGCATTACTTAATTTGCTTGCATGCTTTCCCCCTGTGTCTACTGTATGATTTCTGGAATGCTAATTACTTCATAATTTTTCTTTGTACTATCCATAATCTTGTTGGGGATTCAGACAGAGAAAATTTTAAGCAAAATTAAATAGATTGTATAAAGCCCAGTCTTGTAATCACATTCTGCACTGCTATGTTATGTTTTACTACAGCTCCTATTCTCACATGGATGAAGCATACTCTTTATTTTCTAGGCTTGATTGTGCAGAAATGCATGACTACAACTTAGAGTGAAGCACCTGAAACAGGAAGACATTAAAGACTAAGTTCTACGTTCCAGAAGTCTATGAGCTTTTACAATTCTCTTAAAAGGACTTTTTTTTATATACATAGCATTTTTTATTAACAAATTCATAGGGGCTCTTGGTATCTATGGAGCATTGTAACAAACTTCAGAGTAGCTCTTTAACCACTTTAACTGTCCTTTTCAATACCAAACAGTGCTTCTCTTTGCACCTAGGAAGCACTTAATGAGTGGAGAAAAGCAAAACAGCACTTTCTTTAGGAAACACGGGGAAATGAAACAACCTGCAAGATTACCACCAACATCAACTCCTTTCCCAGCTAGACAGAAGGCTATTTCACTCAAAGTGTTGTGATTTCATATTCTAAGAACTTCAATTTGCAGATTGAAGAGTTCCTATAATGGGTAAACTGATTATGTCACCAGAATTTCACTTTTGTTTGTTCTGGAAGATGCTGGTCTGAATCTAAAAGGAAGGCAACTGATTTACCCTCTGGGTTTAATAAAAGCAAAGATGTGAGAATTAATTAATTTAAAATGCAGAATAAATAGTAAGGGGAAATTGTTTACAGATAAAATATGATTTTTTTAAGAATCAGGAAAAATCAGTGAACTGCAGGAAATATGCAACTGGAAAATGAGATGGTCAGATAAGCAAGAAACTGTATTTTTTTCAGAATATAGTGCTAATTTTAATTTGCAAGAATTAGTCGTGAAATACAACTGAAAAATGTAGTTGATTCAAAAACACAATAGCAAGATTCACAACTAAATTTTAGCACCAGAAAATTCCTTCTAAAGAACATATTTTTGGAGAGATTAAAGAGTATGCATATAATATACAAATATAAATGTTAACAAATACTCATAAGAAAGCAGTGAGAGTACTGTTTGCTTTGCTGTAAAGCAAGTTTACAAGTTTTTACTTGTAATTACATCGTAATCACAGAAAAAAAAAACCTTCATAGAGATAAACATATAACATATGCATGTAGAGATAAATATATACACTATTTACATATATACACTGTACTAAAGAAGAAGGTAGAGTCCTGGAATTAGATTTCTTTATTTATTATCTCAGCAGGGTTAATTTGTTTCATATACATGGTGTTTGTCTGGGATTTTAAATCAATCCTGACAGTTCTCCAGTTAATTATTAAAATGCCTAAAGCTTCTGCATGTAGCTTTTGTAGCTGACATAATGGAAACAGAATTGAAGAGTTTTTCTAAGCAATTCTGCGAACATACTGTTCAGAGCATAAGAACAGGGACATCCTACCACATTATTTGACTACTAAGAAAGGAAGTACTATTAAAAAGTTATGTAATTTCATCCCAGATGCTGGTGGATTAGTGGTAACATCCTAAAAATTTTAACAGTTAGGAGTTATGAATTCATACACATGCAGCTTCATCCTATTGCCCAGATATTTATATGAACCTTCAGTATCTCCCGTACACTATACCTGCAATCATCAGACTTTTGTTTTCTTCCTATATTTTAAAAGGATTCAGGAGGTAAATGACTTCCTGCATTTATGGCCACAAGTCAGAATAGCCCTGAGCTATGTTCGTAATGACATTCCTTATCTGTCGCAATCTTGGCTTCCTTTTGTTTGCCGGGCTTTTTGGGAACACTCTGTATAGGAGTTACTCTAATCTCGTTCTTTTTCCTAAAACACTTCCACATTAAAAAAAATAAAAAAAAAATAGAATGCAATGCAGTGCAGGATAATAAATTAATACTGAAACACAGCCAATAAATCTTGGAGAATCTATCACTTTCAGCCACTGTAAACAGGGCAGATCCTGAGCACCAAAACTGACTACAGTTAGGCAGAGTAAATTAGTGGGAATATTCAGTAGCTATTTTATAGTGCTTGGATTTTTTTTATACAGGGATCAGAATTGTTATGAAATCCCTAAAAGTGGGACAGTAAAATTTTTTGTATTACATCCTCCTACAGGGAGAAGAAAGAAAAAGTTAATTAAAAAGTTACACATCTGAAATGCATGCAGCTTTTCCTGCACGTTTAGTGCAGCACCTTTCTGGCACACAGGCTTTTCCTTTAGTCTTCTTGGATCTTTTCTCCATTAAAACTACAAGCAATGCAGAGTGAAAGTATTTTCCTTCGATTTACGTAAACAGTGGATGTATGAGAGTACACAGGAATTGTCAAACTTCCATATCCTGTTTCTGATAGTCACTATCACTGCCAGAAGAAAGCAGGCAACAGTAACAAGATATCCCTATCAACATGGACAGCTGTTCCCACCCTCTGAAATTGCATCATATCTAGAAGATAACTAACATCAAAACAACTGTAAAAAAAATACAAATATTCTTGTTACCTCTACAAAGCAGCAACCTGTTCTTTAGTCCTTTGGCTTTGATGTTACATGAAAATTCCTGACCGCCAAGTGTATTTCCAAGAGAACATCTCATTTCTCCATCACATCACAAGATCCCATCTCTTACTCAATTTTATTGCCAAACAATAGAAGAACATTCTTTTTCCCAGCAAAAACACACACTTCTAGTGCAGGATTGCCAGTGGCAGCATACAGAAACAAATTGTTCCAGGTTTCTACTCTACAACCACCCTCAAGATATATCAATGATGTTCAAATTATGCAATGTATTTGGCCATCATAAAAATTCACAATTTATTCAGATATTATTGCACAACTTTCTATGGAAATATACTAGCAGTATGAAAGTAGATTCCCTCACACTCTGTACTTTTTTAGTTAACCTGGTGCTGCCCAGCATTAGAAAACCAATTTGGATAAGTCATTGAGACCTTCCTAAAATAGATCTAATTCTTAAGGCGTGGTATTCAAAGAAAAATTTAACTTTTTTCCACAGCTCTAGAACTCTTCCACCTGTAACATGTAAGAAGTCATGTCTTCTTCAAAGTAACCTCAAATGTGATTTGAAAAAGAAAATTGAAAAAGAAACTTTTTCAATCTGAATGTTGAATATTTCCACTGGGAAAATGGTAAAAAAATTAAGCATAAATTAAGTTTAAATAAGCTTTATAATAATATCATCCTTTGTAAATTCCTGTAACTTTCTCCATCAAAAGGTTCCAAAATGTTATTCACTGATATTTGAAGGTTACGTGAATAAAATTTCTGGTGAAAAAGTCATAGTTCTCAAAAGAGGTTAGGAAAAGTTACAATGAAAAAGCGTTCTTGTATTGAGTGAGAAATAATCAACCTCGTAGAAGGATTTAGGTGAAACTTTGGAGAGAGTTTTGATTTAGCAGTTCACCTTAATACCAGCTTGTGTTCCTCTCATTGCTGGGTATTATCACATCAGAACAGTAATACAGGATTTCAAAGTTAACTTTTCTCCTTATCTTTTGTATCCAGTCCTTCTATGCCATTCCAAAAGTAAAAAAAAAATATATATATATATACAAACCCTGCTGGGTTAGATCATCCAGCATATCTCAATACAGACAGAACTTTCCAGACAAGATTGCTTGTTCTACAAAAATCTACCATGTTGGACTTCCACAACTCCTATCAAATGTTCCTTTCTTCATAGATTTGACTCTCAAGAAGCTTTCATATATTCAAATCTGAATTTTATTTCACAGACTTCACCCTATTGTACTGGATTGCAGCTCAGTGGATTATACTAAATAATTCCTCATTGTTTGCATCTGAACTTAACAGTATTGGGACAGGAATGCAGGCCATGTCACAGCTGAGAGTCGAAAAAGAGAGACAGCAAAGAGAGAGGCCACCAAGCACTCTAAAAGTGAAGGAAAATTTCTCACAGTTAGTATGAGATATTCTGGGAACCAGCACAGTGATGCAAACTTCCAAAATAACTTACACTGCCAACTATTCTGTTTAATAAATAATTAGTAACTAACTAATGTACTTTACGTTTCCAAACTAAGAGCAATGTGAAGACTTATTACACAGAAAGAGAGGGAGTATAATGTTTACATCCTTTTCACATAGCAGTATCATTTTATGGGGAACTAGATGAATAAAAATAGACCAAATAAACAGAATTTGAGCTACACTGGTTAGTCTTACAGGATGCTGGATATCTCCATTATTTTCTCCATAAGTATTTTGATTAATTCAGGATTCCCACAGAGGAGAGTCTTACTATGAATCACCTCAAGTCTGGCTGACTTTTGCAAGGCCACAGGAATGTTCCCACTCTGAAATGTACATTTAATTGGAAGGTATTCATCTACTGCTTAGCATAGAAAAAAAAAAATAAAATAAAACACAATAGACTCCATCTGCTCAAGAGCTCAATAGTAAACTGTCTTGCAATTTTCTGATAATTTCTCTGCCTTACTAAGAATCTTATATATCTTCAGCTTAAAGAAAACTGGATTCTCATTTCTCTCACCTGTTCTTCTTTCCTTTATTTCTGACTCCATGTTCAACAATGTGAACTTTGTTGTGTTTATACAGATGTTGTTAATTATTGCCTGAGAACTATTTATCCAGAAGTCCTAAGATTGTTACAGTTTTTCCAATTAAATAATTCAAGATGCAACCTTTCCACAAAAGAAGGTTTCCACGCCTACGCAAAAGTGTAGTGGTACCTGGCAGACCCCATTATTTCCAGAACATGAATGGGTTAAACTTTAATTTGTTATGATGGAGGCCAGTAGTGCAGAGCCATCTCACAATGGAAAGAAACACCATATTGCAACACAAAGATCTCTGAACAGCCTGTACAACCGTCAGTGGATATCACGTCAATGCTAATTAAATAGAGTTGAGTTCTTTTGTAAGAAGGTATGGAGAAAGATGCCTCAACCTGGGAAAACTGCATCATTTTCTTGAGTAACATCCAGTTTTAGGAAGTATCTGATTTATGCAGCACTTACCAGTTATACCTGGAAAAGAGAGAAGTATTACACATGTGTACCCAAACCTGAAAGGGAAAGAAAGTTAACTGCTCGAATGCCACTGAAGCAACATGTAATAAGTAGATAGTGTGAGAAATAAAAATAAAGTACTTGTACAAAGTAATTCAGCTTCCAAGGTAGAAGGATTCCTAGTGCCTGTGGTGGGTAGAAATTCACTAATATTACACATGTTGTTAAAATAACACAACTCTCTCTTCTGAAGAGTTGTTATGCAGGACAAAACTATTGATTTCATAAAACCTGCAGCCTAACAAAAAGGTAGCAATCACTTCACTGATCACAAAAGTAATGTTTTACATTTCTTTTAAACAAAATAATATTTACATGCTCTAAATTCCATCAGTCTTACAGATAATTCCACTGTGCTGCCTTATGTGGTAACTACTCATACGCTGTCTGATATTTTCCATGCAAACAGATTATTCATTGAAGCCAAGGAGTACACACTTTTAAACAGAGAAGAAGGACAGATCAATAAACTCTTCCCATGCAGCACAACACTCTCAAGTCCATTAGAAGAGAAATAGAAAAGACCTTGACTCTATGTAAGCACCGCTAAGCAATAATAAAAGCAGTCCTGTGTTATCAACAAAACTAACCCTCAACCTAACCCTAACCCTAAATCTAGCTATACAAATAACCCTAAAAATAACCCCAAAAACAACTCTAAAATGACCCTAAAAACAACCCTAACCCTAACCCTAACCCTAACCCTAACCCTAACCCTAACCC
>JAHLSL010000151.1:162717-173507 GCA_025920805.1 Petroica traversi | reverse complement strand
CTTCTTTCTGGAGAGATTTTCTTTCCACAGAGGGGCTCATGATCCAGGGTGGAAAGTGCATGGTGAGGGGTCTAAGGGAGCCTGTGCCTCTGCTCTTCCCGTGGGTTTGGTGGTGTGGATTAACTCTTCCTTCAGGAGAGATTGTCTTTTCACAGAGGAAATGTGACTTACACTCAGCAGAGGAGCTGAAACTGCCCCAGCTCCTGCCCTTGGAAGAGGGTGATTAATTTAAAAATTCTGGGGTTTTGCACTTACTGTAGCAAGGAGATCTTGTTTGTCTGCTGATGTGGCATGAAATAGTTCATAGAAAATCTTGAATTTCCTGATTGAAGTTTATTTTCTTGCTTTCCTTAATATTGGCTGAGAAAATGCACTTTGCAACTACAACCTGTCCCAGGACCTTGTGACGTGGCTGTTGCTGTTTTTTGCAGGTCTGGCAGCACTGTGACTGCATGGGTGTGAATTCAGATGTTGAACACTACCTGTGTGAGCAATGTGAACCTCGAGCTGTGAACAGGGTAAATCAAGACTCTCCTTCCTTTTTACATTATAAAGTGGCTCTTTAGGGGGTTTTTTTGTATTTTATTTAGAATTTATATCTTTTGGGATTGCTGCAGCGTCCTTGCCTTAGGTTCAGTTCCATGAGGGATCAGTTTTATTCTGTGCATTTCCAAAAGGATGCCAGCCCAATTTTGGGCTGATTATGGGGGGCAGCTCAGGATTCCCTTTCTTTTTCCCCTGCAGGAGGTTCCCATGATCCCTCGTCCCCACTATGCCCAGCCTGGCTGTGTTTATTACATCTGCCTGTTGAGGGATGATCTGCTGCTCCGCCAAGGTATGTGCTGGGTTTCCATCTCACTGCAGAGATCTCTGGCATCCCCCTGTCAAAAATACTTCCATTTTTCACAAGTGGAAGCTGCCCTCAGTGATGCTGGGAGTGATACTCACTGAGGGTTCTCACAGGCTGTTGATGAAGAAATATTAATTAGCACAGCCAGGGCTGTCCTGCCCAGGGAAGGAGATGCTGAGCCAACTGCTGGTAGTTAACATTTACAAGTAAAGGCCAAGAAGGTTGTTAGACCTCCAGTATTCTAGTGCAGAATGGTCATTGAGACATCCAGCTCATTGCCTGTGTGTTCCCTAAAGCTTATCTCTTCTGGCCTGTGCTCTGAATTCCTAAATCTATTCAAGGCAGCTGCCACAGCCACACAGTTCAGCTCACTGATTATTATTTTTTTATTTCATCCTACAGATACATACAAGATTAGAAAGAGCCCTTTATCATTATTCAGAAACTGCTCTTGAAGGAGTAAAACCAGTTGATAAGTTTGTTAGAGGGGAATAAGGGAGCCTTCAGGAAAATAGGGAGTTAAAAAAAGGTCGAAAACCAGCATATTCTTTATTTCATTTGCAAGATTCTGGAATTTGCATTCAGTCCTCCTTGTTGGGTGTTGCTCTGCATTGTCTGACCTGTCCAGAGTTCAACCTTTGGGTTTTTTTGCTGGAGAGTAACTCACTTCAAGGGCTGTATCAGAGCTTGCTTTTACATTCTCTGTTGAAATGGTGTTTTATCTGGGGTTTGTGGCATCTTCCAGTGCTCAGAGCATTGAGATAATTTTTGTCACAATGTGTTAGATTTTACCTGTGTGCCTCTGCTCTGGTCTTGGTGACCTTAATTAGAGAAATGCCCTTTAAAGAGAGAAATGTCCCTGTGTGCCATCAGCAGGGGACAAAGGAGCCAAACTGCAGCTGTTGGGCACCAAATGCTCTGCAGGCACAGGGAGCAGATGGACCAAGTTCCCAGCAGAAGGTGCTGGAACAGACCAAGCAGCTCCAGGAATGAAAGGAGAAATCTCTGGGCTTGTTGCTGTCCTGAGTTGTCCACTGAGAGTCCTCAGGCACGACCTTCACTGTGCTGTGGGTGTATCAGGCAGCTTGGACAGTGGGAAAAACAGCTTTTGACTCCCTCTGCTGTCCAAAATTCCATGTTCTGAGGCAAAAGTGTGGCTGCAGCCCTTCAGTCTGTGTGTGGATTTCCATTTTCCTGGGAGTTGTGGATTGGGAAGAGGCTGCTGGAACCACAAAGCCTGGAAGTGCTCCAAGCCCAGAGCCTGCCCAGGGGAAGCTGCACCCTGAACAGCAGTTCCAAGCTGGAGAGCTGATGTTTTAGAGGAAAAAGACTGAAAATCAGCTCTGTGAGTGGTCACACTCTGCTGTGACCAAATCCCTCTTGTTCAGAGGGATCTCAGGGAGGGTCTTTCAGTCAGTGGCTACAGAATTTGTTTCTTAATTTCTTGGCAATTCTGCTGAAAGGTGTTGAGTGTTACACCACAGACACCCTTGCTCTGCAAAAATTCCCTAATTCCTAAACCCAGGAGGTGATGCAAATAAAACAGATCTGATCCATCACATCCCTTGGAGTGAACATGGAGTTCTACCTTGGATAGGAATTGATAAACAGGGGTCAGAATGGGTCCTGGAAAACCCACATAGCCAGAAAATGTAACACATCATCATCCCTGATGCACCAGCAGCAGCTGCTGTGTTTTTTCCTTGGAAGCTTCCTTTTTTGGGGTAGAGTGGCATCTGGTACATCTGGATAAACTGGAATTGAAGTCAAGTTTCCTGATCTTTAGAGCAAGAGAGCATCTGTCTACATCTCTTTCTGAATGCTCCTTTTTCAGTCAGGCAGAATAATGCTGGGGTTGCTTTCTTCTCATGGGAGAGGTGGGGAAGAAGAGTTGAAAAAAGCTCATTTAAAATTAGGTGGTTTAAAATAAAATGGTTTTATTTAAGTTCTGCTTGGGGCCAGCAGCTCCTATCAGCATGTTCCTTATTTTCTAAGAGTCTTTTAAGGAACACACCTCCCCATTTTTTGTAGAAGTTATTCTTAAACTTGTAAAGGAAGCTGTTGTTATCCCAGTTTCAGCTCAGGTGGGAAAAGCTGTGTGGTGTGGTCAGAATGCTGGAGGGAAAGGGTGGATCCAGAGGGACCTGAACAGGCTGGAGAACCTGTGTGAACCTTGAGGATGTCCCCAAAGCCAAGTGCAGGGTGCTGCCCCTGGGCCAGGCTCAGCTGGGTGGGGAAATGGCAGAGAGCAGCCCTGGGAGGAGGATTTGGGGTGATGGGTGACCAAAAACTCAACGTGTCCCAGCCATGTGTGGTCACAGCCCAGGAACCACCCGTGTCCAGGAAAGGGATTGTCCCTCTCTGCTCTGCTCTCCTGAGGCTCCACCTGCAGTGCTGGGTGCAGTTCCAGCATGAGAAGGACATGGAACTGTTGGAGCAAGTTCAGAGAAGGATCTGAAGTTGATCTGAGGGGACTGGAGAACCTCCCCTATGGAGCCAGGCTGGGAGAGCTGGGAATGTCCAGCCTGGAGAAGAGAAGGTTGTGTGGAGACCTCAGAGCCCCTTGCAGGATCTAAAGGGGCTGCAGGGAAGCTGGAGAGGGATTGTTCACCAGGAATTGGAGAGACAGGACACAGGGAATGGCTTCAAACTGACAGAGGAGAACTTTGGATATATGGGACAAATTTCTGTGTATGAGGAGTCCTTAGGAGCATCTTTTAAACTTGGTCAGGATGGATAAATGAGATTATATTGATGAAAATAGAATTACTTGTGCTTCATTTTAATCCTGAGTCTGGTTATAGCAAAACTGGGGTGCTGATGATCCCGGGGCCACATTGTCCTCAGTGGTTCCCTGGAATCTTTTTCCCAAGCTGTGAAACCTGCTAATTAATAACAGCAATATCTGTGGAAGGCAAACTGCACTTATACAAAAACAGGGGAAAAAAGAGGAAAGAAAACCCCAGGAGTCATTGCAGTTTAATGGGAACGTGAGAAAAATGTTCTATGTGAGTCAAAAAGGCAAGGGGAGTATCAGAAATTGTTGTGCACAAAAGAGCAGAGTGATTGTGCCTTTCTGAAACCTCCTGGGCTGTCTGTCCCCTGCCTGCCCTGTGCTGCTCTGACCTCCCCTTGCACAGAGCATCCCACTACCTGTAAAAACCAGGATAACAGGGATAATCCAATCTGCATCATCTTTTCTGTGGACAGAGTCTGCCCAAGTGATTTGGACTGTGAATGATGAAAATCTCTGAAACGTGGCACGGGAAGGTGCAACAATGCAGAAATTAGGGAACAAACAGGAATTAGCTGGCAACAGTTAAACTCTGGGAAGATTTTTTTCACAAAAGCATAACTTGGCCGTGGCAAGCCTTGCCACAGGAGGGTGGAGAGGTCAGAGCATTAAATGGTTCCAAAAAAGATTAGACAAATTCTTGGAGGAAGGATTAATCCCCAAAGCCCTAGCCTTTGGCTCTGCAAGTCCATAAAGAGCAGGAAGGCAGCTGGGCAGGGACAGCCTGGGGAGGCTTTTCCTTGGCTTGCCTGTTCCTGAGCAGCTGCTGCTGCCCATTTCTCCAGCCAGAACATTTGGCTGTGTGACCTCTGCTCCTGCCCAGGGGAGGTTTTTAGCCTTGGGACCTCCCAGGTTTTGGTTTTTTTAGATAAATAACAGAAGAAGTGGAATCTCTTCACAGCCCTTGAAATGCTTAAGGCCAGGTGGGATGGAGCTCTGAGCAGCTTGGTGTAGTTTAAGATATCCCAGCCCATGGCAGGGGGGTGGGTCTGGATGGTCTTTGAGACCCCCCCTTTCCAACCCAAATCATTCTGGGATTTCACAATTCAGAGCAGGGAAATTAAGGAGTAAATTCACTCATGGGACAAAATTTATAAATTTAAGTTTAGGGGTTGCCCTTGGGAAATACTTTTTGATTGCCAGCAGTGCCAGTTTGTTCAGTTCTTTTTGCATTCTCTTTACTTTTCCTGAGCTCTACATCTCATTGGAATTCTGCTGGAATAACCAAAGGCTTGGTGCCTCTTGGGCCAGGATTCATGTTCTTAATAGTAATTTTCTAAGTATCTTCTCTACCCAAGATTTATTCTTTACACATTGCAGCCATCACTAATCCCTACACCTTTTCCTAATCACAACAGTCTTGTTTATATTTCCTGTGGTCTGTCATGATTTGGATTCTTTACAGGTTGCTGTTTTCAGCCTGGGAATGGAAAGTTACAGGTAGTTTTTCTATAAAGCTGCTGTGAAAACAATCTGAGTGTCCTTTGTTCCCCTGCAGGTTCTGCTGTGGGTTTGTGCCTTTCCTCACAGTCCAGTGTTAAGTGCCTGTGCTAATGATAAATAAATTATTATTTACCCTGGTTCTGGTGTGCTGGGCTCAGCCAGGCTCTTCACAGGAATGTCCTTTGTGCCCTGGGCAGGTGACTGTAGAAATCTGTGGTGCCTGTTGGAGCCTCTGTGGTGTGTGGATGTGGTTTGGACAGGGACAGAGATCTTTAGAGTCTGGTCTTGGAGTATGAGGTTTATTGTAATAAAGAGTGTGGGGGTAAGAAACCTGCCATGAACTGCCAGGTGAGGCTCAGAGCAGGTCAGAGAGGTGACAGAGAGGTTGAAGAAGTGGATTCAGAGGAGTGGAATCCTGTGGTTCTCATTTACAATACAATAAATCATGTTCTATGTTGAATATTCTAATTTTCACTAACTAATCTAGGATAAGATACAAATTCTGTAGCATTTACATACAGCCTATGAGTATCTTTGTATTACCATATGGCATTATATTTTAAACCCTAAAAACTGCTTTTTTTTACCTTATTCTAAGTTAGTAAAGTCTGCTCTGACCCTTGGACCTGCAGGCAGGCAAGGGCCATTGTCCAGTCAAGGAAGGCCATTGTTCAATCAAAGAAGGAGATTACCTGTGATTGTTTTTCAGTTTATTCAGTAATCCCCATGGGATGGGGAGGGAACTGGAAAAAGGTAAAACCCAGTGGTTGGGATAAAAGCAGTTTCATGGTTGAAATAAATTAAAAAATTGAAATAATGATGATAGCAGCCATAATAATGGAAAGGGAGATTAAATAAAAAGAGAGAGGTGTCCAGTATCTGATGGGGTTACAAGAAAGGTGGAAAGGGGCTCCTAATCATGAACTGGAGTAAAGGACAAGAGGCAATTGTTTTAACCTGAAAAAGAGGAAATTTAGGTTAGATACACAGGGGAAATTCTTCCCTGAGGTTTGCTATCTCAAAACTTGTCTTCATTTCAATCTCGCTTGTCATTTCTACATTTTCAGCATCTTTCACCAGGTAATAATTTCTATAAGACTTTTGTAGGATTTAACTCTGTGGGGTTTGGTTCTGAGGGTAAAATAGAAATGAGAGATCTCTAAAGATGGGTTTAGAGTATGGGA
Source organism: Petroica traversi (assembly GCA_025920805.1). Classification (NCBI taxonomy): domain Eukaryota; kingdom Metazoa; phylum Chordata; class Aves; order Passeriformes; family Petroicidae; genus Petroica; species Petroica traversi. The sequence goes on along the minus strand of JAHLSL010000151.1, from coordinate 167,236 downwards.
ATTTATTGTGAAAGAGCGTGGGTGTGAGAGGCTGCTGGGCTGCAAGACACAGCTCAAACCAGGCCAGAGAAAGAGGCAAAAAGAGAGAGTAAAAAAAGGGCTGATTTGCCATTTCCAATACAATAAATCATCTTCTCTGTTGAATATTCTAATTCTCTTTAACCAATCTGAGACAAGCTACAAACTCTGCAACATTTACATGCAACCTATAAGAATTATCACATTACCATACAGGGTTATATTTTAAACCTTAAAAAAACTGCTTTTGGGAATCTCTCCCAGGCAGGCAGGGTTTGCTCTGCCCTTTGGCCCTGCCTGGGCAGAGGGCATTGTTCTATCCAGAAGGAGGATTCCCTTCAGCCAGCTCTGCCATTGTTTCTGAGTTACTCTTCAACTCAAACCTTGTCTTCATCCCAATTTCGATTCTACTTTCCATATTTCCAGCATCTTTTGCACGGTGATCATAGCTATAAGGCTTTCCTATTTCATCTTCCCCAACAACTTTCCTGTTCCCTCCTCCCCCCAGGTGACTGTGTGTACCTGATGAGGGACAGCCGCAGGACTCCTGACGGGCACCCCGTGCGCCAGTCGTACCGGCTGCTGTCCCACATCAACCGCGACAAGCTCGACATCTTCCGCATCGAGAAGCTCTGGAAAAATGAGAAGTAAGTGCAAGACATCCTTTGGGTTTGAGATATCTCATTGGCCTACCTGTCCAAGCACAGGAATTTTGTGGAAGTCTCATCTTGGGAGTGCAGGAATGAGCACGGTCCAGGTGCAGAGGGTGGGGAATTCTGCATCTGTGCAGTAGAAAGGTGGGAGGTTGGAGGTTTAACCAGAGAATCAGAGGTAGAAATGGATGGATTCCCTCAGGGCTGGACCAGGCTGTGGGTGCACAGGGACAGCTGTGAGGTGGTTCAGTGCCATGCCCTGGCCAGTCACAGTGTGCTGTTGATGCCTTTTTCTTGGTGTTAGGAAAATGAAGCCAGACACGGTTAGAGGGTTGGAGGTCATTGCTTTGGTATTTTAATCAGGATCTCATTTGATGCATCCACTTCACCCAGGTGACAGCAAAATGCACCCCCATCAATCACACACACCAGTTCTAGACCTTACACATCAGCAGATCCAACAAGGGGCCCAATGCTGGGGCTGGGCTGGGCTAAACTCGAGTTTCCAGAATCCTCCTGCCAGGAGCCCTTGGCTTCCTGAGCCAGTGGAATGTTTGGTGTCCTTGGCTCTGCAGCTCTGGGCTGTTCAGTCTCAGGCCTGCAGAACACTTACAGAACACCAAGTAAAGGGTTACAAGTATGCATGCTAATACTTGTGGATCCAGAGAGCTGTGTAAAAGGGATAGAAAAGAAAAGACAAAAATCATTCTGGCATCACTGTGCCCATGGGAGCCACACTGGGAGTGTTTGCCCTCACTGCAGGCGGGAAGTGGAATATGGAACATTCGTGTGACTCTGCTGTTCTCACAGCCAAGTGCAAGCCAGGGAACTCAAAACAAAGCAGGGGGCATTGAGGGAGTTGTGTCCTGGTCTGATTTGGTTTCTGTCCCCTGTGCACCCTCAGAGAGGAGCGCTTTGCCTTTGGCCACCACTATTTCCGTCCACACGAAACTCATCATTCCCCCTCTCGCAAGTTCTACCACAATGAGCTCTTCCGGGTGCCCTTGTATGAAATCATCCCCTTGGAGGCCGTGGTGGGCACGTGCTGTGTGCTTGACCTGTACACCTACTGCAAAGGTGAGAGTTAAACACATTCCTGAGCTTTTGGGCAGTGGGCTGTGGTGGTTTAACCCCTGCTGAAAGCTCAGCACCACCCCATGGGATGGGGAGGGAACTGGAAAAGTAAAACCCAGAGGTTGGGATAACAGCAGTTCCGTGGTTGAAATAAACTTAAAAATTCTAATGGCAATGATAGTAATGGAAAGGGAGATTATAGAAAGAGAGGGAGCTGTCCAGTATCTGATGGGGTTACAAGGAAGGTGGAGAGGGACTCCTTATCATGATCTGGAGTGACAGAACAAGAGGGAATTGCTTTAACCTGAAAAAGAGGATGTTTAGGTTGGATAAACAGAGGAATTTCTTCCCTGTGAGGGTGGGGAGGCCCTGGCACAGGTGCCCAGAGAAGCTGTGGCCGCCCTTGGATCCTTGGAAGTGTCAAAGGCCAGGTTGGATTGGGCTTGGAGCAGCCTGGGACAGTGGAAAGTGTCCCTGCCCGTGGCAGGGAGTGGGATGGGATGATCTTTAGGGTCCCTTCCAACCCAAACCACTCCAGGATTCTGTGAATAAACCCCAGGAAGACAAGTGATGCCCAGTGCAGTCACTCCCACCCAATGCCCAGCCTGTGCCCAGCACTGAGCAGGGAATCCCAGCCACCCCCTCTGGGCTGGACACTCCTGGTGTGGAATGTCCTCTGGGCAGCTGGGTCAGAGCAGGGGAGCCTGGAGAGTCCTGGGCTGAGGGTGAGCACTGCTGGGCACCGAGCAAACATTGGGATGTGACCAACATCACCCTCACCTGAACCCAGGTACTGAACCAGCTCCTGGGACCAATTCAGTGCTCTGAACAGGACAGCTCTACCCAGTGCTGAGCAGCTGTGCAGTGCCCCAGCTCAGCTCTGCTGGGTGTTGTGGGAACAGCAGGAACCAGAGCTGCTGGAAAAGCCCACCAGCATCATCCTGCAGTGGGATGCCATGAGGAAACCCACCAGGAACAGGGGGCAGCCTGGGACAGTGGCCAGGAGCCTGGTGATGGAGCTGTTGTTGAGGAGAGCTCATGACAGAGAGCTCTCTGAGATGCTGGAATCCTTGGAAAAGTGCTCTGTTCATTCCCTCCACCAGTCACAGATGTTACATCAGGAGCTAAGAGTGCCTGTTGTTTAAAAAATTCCAAACTTTGAGGCAAGAGAGGATCTTAAAGGAGGTTTTCCTTTCTGGTGAATCTGAATTTCCCAGAACTCTGATGCTTTCCAGGATTCTTACATCATCATCTTGGGCTTTCCCTTCAGGCATTGAAGCCCAGGCTTCAATGGGCAGGGGAGGAATTTTGGGCCTTGATTTTGGGCAGAACTTCAGTGTCCTGCTGTTACCTTTTGGAGGATTCTTTCAGGAAGGGAGAAAAGAGCTCAGAACCAAAGAGCTTATTCATTATGAACCATATTTTGAGGGGAAACAGCAAAAATCTGGGTTTTTGCATCATGGGTTTTGTCTTCTAGATATTTTCAGGATATGCACATTTTCCTCTCACACTGCCATGTGCATTTTTTGCTTATCTGGGGTTTTATACTGATCTGAGTTTTTAATATCTCAGCATTTTCATTACTGCAATACCAGGTTTTTCTGTGACATTTTCATGACTCCCACAGCCTTTGCTTTCAACAGTAATCGGGATTCTCTAAAAGTTTCAATTTTAGGTAAATAAAGCAGTTATTCTATAAAGAAAATATTTATGTGTAAAAAGGGAAACAGAAATAGGTCTTTGCTTGTGTTCTCAGCAGAGCTGCCATTCCCAGCCCTGTCCCTTTACCCTGCAGCAGTCGTGGGATTCCTGTAGCTTTCTAAAATTGGTTCTAACTCAAGGGTGGTAATTGTGCTTCCTGCTGCCTGGTGACATCATCCAAGGATTTAGCAAGTACCAGCAAGCCCTGTGTGCCCAGAACACAGAGTGAAACATGTTTTGCAGGTGCCTGAAATGCAGTGCTGGTCTGTGTGTAGATAATCATCATCCTCACTTGTTTAGGCCCCAGGGCTTTCACAGATTTGCCATGATGGGCTGGAGCAGAAATGTTTGTGGTTTTTATGGTGAAGGATCTTGAAAAGGAAAAGCAGCACAGCAAGGGACAAATCTAAAGAATTTTAAAATCTTAAGAATGATATTTTTTTTTTGGTTTTTTACCTTTCTGCAGTTCCTGGTGAGCAGTTCTGCCCAAGGAGGGGAAGGGAATGCTTTTCCTGCATGGGGTGACCTTCCAGCACAGAGGGATGGGATCAGCAGCACAAAGCCACTCACTCAGTGTTCCCCAGGGATCAATTTGAGTTCCAGCACTGCTTCACCTTCCCAGTGCCCTGAATGGAGGGACAGTGGCTGAGAGGGACAGGGGACAGTGCCAACACACATGGGGACCAGCAGGATGGGCTGAGAGGCTCTCAGGAACAGCACCAGGGGCTGGGGAGTGGAGATCATCACCAGGGGGATGAGGGGGATGTTATTCCCTTCTGCTCCAACCTGGAGAGGCCACCCCTGGAGTGCTGTGTCCATCTCTGGGCTGCCCAGGACAAGAGAGACTGGAAATGCTGCCATGAGAGCCACAGGAATGACTGGGGGATTGGAGCCTCTGTCATCCAGGGGGCCTGGGAGAGCTGGATCAGTCACCCAGAGAGGATAGGAGAGCTGGATCAGTCATCCAGGGGACCTGGAGAACTGGGATCAGTCACCCAGAGAGGTTGGGAGAGCTGGATCAATCACCCAGAGAGGTTGGGAGAGCTGGATCAGCCATCCAGAGAGGTTGGGAG
>JAHLSL010000151.1:151068-162707 GCA_025920805.1 Petroica traversi | reverse complement strand
ATCAGTCATCCAGAGGGACTGGGAGAACTGGGATCAGTCATCCAGAGAGGTTGGGAGAGATGGGATTGGCCAGCCTGGAACAGAGGATGCACAAAGTGTGCTCTTCCCAGTGTGTCCACGTTCCAGGTGGGAGGGAATGAAGAAAAAAGAGCCAAAGTGGTGCTGGTGGTGCCCAGTGGCAGGAGAGACAAAGAGCACCTGCTGGAGTTCAGGGAATTCTGTTTGTGCAGAAGAAAAGGTGTTTGAGGGAATGGTGGATCGTGGTGTCACTGGAGATGTGGAAAACCCAACAAAATGTGGGGCCCCTGAGCAACCTGACCAGGGTTATTGAGCACCTGAGCAGGGTGGTTGTTCTTGGTGTTCTGCAGAGGTCTTTTCCAAATGCTTCTGAAAATCAAGTTTGGATTAAATTCAACCAGGACAGGGTGTTCTCTTTCTTCACACACAGGGTAATTTTGGTGGTTAATGTTACATGACTTTACTCATGCCTTGTTTACCTTACATTGGCCTGTGCAAAATTCCTGCTTGGTGTTTCCTTCCCATCCTTCCCCGCCTTCCTGGGAGCACACAGGTTCCTAAAGCCACAGCACAGTAACCTCAGCTGGAGCCTTTAGTTTTGTACAGGCACAGCCTCCTGAAATGATGTCTTTTGTGCCTTTCCCTGCTCTGCTTTGCAGGCACTTTGCCAAGCCAGGACAAGCCCTCGCAGAGGCAGCCAGAGAGCACAAACTGCAGCCCTTCCAGGAAGAGATCCACGTCGGAGAGCACCTCTTCTCCAGGCAAGTCCTGCCCAGGGACCCTGCTTTTGGGGTCCCTGCTTTGCTCAGACCTGTGCTGAGACAGCTGGGGCAGCAGGGCTGTGAGAACTTCAGCTCCTGGAGATTCTGAGTTTTTGCACTGATATTTTGGGATTGGGTTGCAGAACAGGGAGACTTGAGCCAGTGCTCAGCTGTGGCAGGGTAGAGTTTGGTTCCTCACCAGGAAAAGTTAAGCCTTGTAGAGCTCAGTGCTTTAATCCAGACCTGTGACATTACAGTTAATCAATGAATTAGAGGAATAAATTAATTCTTCCCTGGGAAGAGCCTGATTCTGGCCCTGCTCTGGAGGCAGAGGGTTCTTCCCCTGGGCAGGTCATGGGAGGATCAGGCCAGGCTGTGCTGTTGGGTTTTCTGTCTCACATGTGAGAATCCTGCTGAGGTGATGGAAGGTGGCACATGGCTTATCCCATTCAGTAATGGTACTGCTGGGAATGCCCCCAGAGAGGTCAGGAATGCTCATGGGAGAGAGATAATGCAAGTGCTGAAAGCCCTGGGAGCTCTGGTAGTTTCTCATCAAGAAAGAATCTGGGATGCAGATCCTGGTGGAGTGGAGTGGGTGTTGCAGCAGAGATGGAGGGAGCCAAGGGCTGGCATTCCCTGCAGGTCACTGCCTGAGGCCAATAAGGAAGGGAAAAGTTCTCCCTCCTGGCAGGGCAGCAGAGCTCTGGAGAGTCATTTGAGGGATGAAGGAGCTGGGAAGGGGCTGAGCCTGGAGAAAAGGAGGCTCAGGGGGACCTTGTGGCTCTGTACAAGTCCCTGACAGGAGGGGGCTCAGGGGGGATTTGGGATCTGATCCCAGGGACCAGGGACAGGAGGAGAGGGAACGGCCTCAGGCTGGGCCAGGGGAGGCTCAGGGGGGACAGCAGCAGGAATTTCCCCATGGAAAGGGTGGCCAGGCCTTGGAAGTGCCCAGGGAGCTTTGGAGGTGGAGGTGGCACTCAGAGCTCTGGGCTGGGACAAGGTGGGGATGGGGCACAGGTTTGACTCAATGATCCTGGAGGTCTTTTCCAACCTCAATCGTTCCATGATTCTGTGGGCTGTGTTTTGTCAGGAGGTCAGACTGTGCAGGCACAGTGTGTGTGTAGCCCTCAGTCATATTTTACCCCTGTGACAGTGTCAAATCTATTGATTTCCACCAAGCTGTCACAGGGAAGATCTGAAGATGTTCATTCCCTGCATTTTGTCACCCAGTGGTTGTCCCAGATGGCAGGAGAGGCTGGAGTGGGCTCTGAGCATCCTGCTCCAGTGGAAGGTGTGGAAGTGGCATGGGAAAAAATGGTCTTTATGGTCCCTTCCAACCCAAACCATTCCATGACTCTGTAAAATGTGAGCTCTCCTAGGACTGAAGAGAATCCTGCAGGTTGACCCATTTTTTAAGAAGCTCAACTGCAGAAACACTCCCATTACCAGAATTCAGACATTCTTAGACACCCAAATTGACTGCAAATATGTAGTAAATCCCTGGGATTGGTACTTAGACCTAGTTATGATTCCCATCTGGGAAGGATGTGCCAAAAGTGCCATTTCCTCCCTGCTTTAAACAGATGTTTGCAACAGATGCTCCTTTTAGCCTGTGCTGCAGAAAGTCCTTCGCAGTGGGAAAGGGATCTTCTTTTTCCTCTGTCTCATTCACTGCCTTGCCCTCACTCACTTGAAAGGGGCAGCTGCAGTTGTTGTAACTGGGAATGGGAAGTGTTAAAAGTTGGGGAGTGTTGGGAGCATTGGAATGACATGAATCACAAGTTTATCAGCTTCAAAGTCACCGGGGTGATGATGCAGCTGAGGAGATCAGTCATTGTTGTATTTTCCATGGATCTGGAATGCATGTGGCTTCCAGTGTTTGTCAGAGAGGAGCTGCAGCTGTCCCAGCCCTCTGGATCCCTTTCCAGCAGCAGCAGCTCCAGGGCACCCATGGGATGTGGGGATGTTTGAGGGTCACTGAGCAGGTGGGTTCAGTGAGGAGCCCCAGCTCCATTGATGCCTTTTCCTGGTGTTAGGAGAATGAAGCCAGACACGGTTAAAGGGGTTGGGGTCTTTACCTCAGGATTTTAATCAGGATCCTGTTGGATGCATCCCCTTCACCCAGGTGACAGCAAAATGCACCCCCATCAGTCACACACACCAGTTCTAGACTTTGCACAGCACAGATCCAACAAGGGAGCCCAATGCTGGGGCTGGGCTGGGCTAAACTTGAGTTTCCAGAATCCTCCTGCCAGGAGCCCTTGGGTTCCTGAGCCAGTGGAATGTTTGGTGTCCCTGGCTCTGCAGCTCTGGGCTGTTCAGTCTCAGGCCTGCAGAACACTTACAAAACACTAAACTCAATAAAAGGTTACAAGTGTGCATGCTGCTGATACTTGTGGATCCAGAGAGCTGTGTAAAAGGGATGGAAAAGAAAAGACAAAAATCATTCCTGCATCACCATCCCCATGTGCCTCTAAAGGTCAGAAGAAAACAAAGAGTAAATTATCTTTATTATTTCATCTAAAATGCAGAGCTGCAAGTGTAAATCCTCCCAGTTGTGTTGGAGTTGTTGGGGTGCCCAGGTCAGCTCACAGCAGAAGGTTTCTCTTGTCCTTTGTCACCAGGAAGAGCATGTCCAGAGGGGGATTTTTAGAATGTGTTTTGCTGACTCTTTCTCCTCCAAATTGTGCACTCTCTGAAGCTCCTTTTCATTTGCACTTCCAAACTCCTGACTTTGGAATCTTAGTGAGGAATGCATTCTCCAGAGTAACACAATTCTGAGCACTGGAAAAAATACTAGAAAATATTTAAACTAGAAAATACTTCAGTAATAGCTAGAAGGCTAGAAAATGTTTAAACTGGTTGTGCTTTATCTCTGTCATCTAACAAATAATCTCCTTCCTGTCAAGTGCTAGAGCCCTCTATAAACACATTTTGTTGTCTTCCTCTAACAGTTCCCTTGACACCAGGACGTGCTGGGCTAAGCTGATCTGATCTAAGTAATTGTCCACAATTACAGGAACATTTTGTCAATGCTAATGTGCAGTTGTGATGTATTTATGAGAAGGCAGCATCCATTTCATTCCAGAAAGAACAGGATTTCTTCTGATGGAATGTTATCACTAAGGAGCAGCAGGGCAGCTTTGGGAAGCTCTTAGTTTGGAACAAATCCCTTTTTAATGCAGAATAATCTACATGGTTGACCTGGAAACTCTCTTTTTCAAACACCAATCTTCAGCTTTAAAGCATGTAACAGTTTTAAAAGTCAAATCTAAATTTACTTCCTCTGTAAATTAGCCTTTCTCCTTTGTCCAGATACTTTGATTTACCTTTATCCAATCACTTCTGTCATCATCAGCCTTCTCTATTTGATAAAAAACCTGCAAGAGCAAATGAAATAGTTGTTTCGGTACTTCCAAACTACAAAAAAAAAAAAATAGTTTAAAAGCATTTCAAATGTTGCTCCATTTTTTTATCAGGATTGAATTTTTATGTGCACAAAGGGTTTTGTATTTTTCGTGTTGAATAGAAAGAAACTTGAGGATCATGTGAACCCTCATTGCTTTTTGCTGTTAGAAATGGGGAATTATGTGGGAATAAAGAGAAAATAATTGTGTGTTAAAAGTGATGATATAAAATGTGACTGACTTGTATCACTGGGTCCCTCTCCATGTTACAGAATCTTGTCAGCAAATGTTCTGGGCAGTCCCAGGACACAAAAGCTGTCAGCTGATGCTGTTGTTGTGTTTTAGCTGCATGTTTTTGGTCCCATCCCCACTCTGATGCCTTCTTGGGGCTCCCTAAAAACAGGGGCCAGACAATACAAAGAGAATAAAAAAGCAGTTCTCGGGGCTCCGTAAAACAGGGCCAGACAATATTAAGAGAATAAAAAAGCAGTTCTTGGGGCTACCTAAAAACAGGGGCCAGACAATATTAAGAGAATAAAAAAGCAATTCTTGGGGCTCCCTAAAAACAGGGGCCAGACAATATTAAGAGAATAAAAAAGCAGTTCTTGGGGCTCCCTAAAAACAGGGGCCAGACAATATTAAGAGAATAAAAAGCATTTCTATTTATTGAAGGGACATTTTGGGCAGACGAAGCCCCCTCAGTGGCTACACCCAAAAAATGGATGGTGGGTCAGTGGTTTTTACACTTTTATAAGTTTGGTCCACTTGCCTATTGGGGGTGAATCTTCCAATTACAGCTTCAGGCAATGAAATAATTTACCCCAAGTTTTCTTCCCCACACCTCACTTTTGTTTGCACTTCTCGGGTCCTGAGCCAGGCCCGGAGAGGAATTAGAAAAAAATGGGAAAAAACGGGAAAAAATGGGAAAGCCGTAGTTAACCCTGTATATGGAGCTTAGAGTTACACCCTAAAGAACAAATTACAAATAATAAAAAGCATACCTAGGCATGGACTGAGCCCTGTGTGTGTTCTGTTCAGGGGTTGCAGGGCCAGCACGGAGCTCCCGCCTGGCCGAGGACTCTGTGGACACTCTGCTGCAACGCATGGCCCAGCAGGATGGACCACCCACCCTGGACAAGACCCTGGAGGCCGTGATGGCCAACGTGTCCTCTCCTCCATCAGCCAGCCCTGCCAGGAACCACTCCAGGGAGAGAGCCCTGGGCAAGCAGGATGGCCTGGGGGCTCCAGCTGTCCCCAGCAGCGAGGGGATGTCGCTGCTGCAGGAGCGGCTGCCCGGCAGCTACTCCCCGAGGCACCTCAAGAGGAGTGTGGTGGAGGCCATGCAGCGCCAGGCCAGGAAGATGTGCAATTACAACAAGATCCTGGCCACAAAAAAAAAATCTGGACCACGTCAATAAAATCCTGAAAGCCAAAAAGCTGCAGAGGCAGTCGAGGACGGGGACCAACTTCGTGAAGCGCCGGCCGGGACGGCCACGCAAGTACCCACTGCAGGCTGTGGTGTCCATGCAGGCCTTCCAGGCTGCCAGGCTGGTCAGCCAGGAGCTGGAGGACAGGGAGCAGAGCAGCAGCCCCCTGCACCTGGGCCCAGACACCATCACAGATGTCATCGAGGCCGTGGTGCAGAGCGTGAACCTGAACCCTGAGCACCGCAAAGGATGGAAGAGGAAGAGGTGGCTGCCGGAGGAGCAGGCCAGGAAGAGGCACAAGTCTTTGCCTGAGGATGAGCAGGAGAGCAGTAAGAGGTGATTCCTTTATAATTTTGTACCTCAGTTGGGTTTTGAGTGTTTCGGTCATTGAGAGAAACTTCTGGTTGATTTTATTGAGTTCAGTGTAGAGGGAACCAACGTGGCAGCCTTAAGTGTGCTCAGGGCCTTCCTCAGGTACTGAGCACACCCCAGGAATGGGGATTTCAGGTGGTCTAAAACTGTTGGTTCTGTACTTGTGTTGGTGAGGGATACATTTAATGAGCTGGTAACAGGTGCCACAGATTGTTCCTTCATGCTGTGTGGAATGAGGAGACCTGAGGAGTTGGGATCCACTCATGTAGATCATAGGCAACACAGGAGGTAAAGTGAGATCAATTGATGCACAGCAGATAAATGGTAAAGCTAAAGCAGCAAGGAGGAGTTAAGGGGTCAAGGACCACACCAAAATTCTCTCTCTGATCTCATCTTCTCATGCTTGTCCCCAAAGCCATCAGTAAACAGATCAAACTCTGGCAGGGGTTCTGCTGTCCAGAAATGGGTGCTGTGAGGGTGCTGCTGGCACCTCGTGTTCAGGGGCTGCTCTGTGGCTCTCCTGAAGGCTGAGGAAAGGGTTACCACGTGCTGGTTTCAGAGTGCAAAAGCAGAGAGCAAGAGCTGCCTTCTGAATTACTCAGCTGAGGCTCCAAGGGATAAACATTAGCAGTACAAACAACATTCTTTTTGCAATAATAATATCACTAAAAAAATACCATACTTTTCTTATGAATATGCTTAACCCCATCTTGATCATGATCGTTGAGTTGCCTTTTTTTAAGTATTTGAGACACTCAGAGATCCAGAAACATGGGCTTTTTCTGCTGTCCAGATTAGAGAGAGGAATAAGGAAATTCTGTGAGATGATCTTTATGGGAAGGTGACTTTTTTATCTCCACTTTTTCTTCCAGTTTCTCTGAGACAGTAGCTGAACCTCCCAGTCCACATGAGGCCCTTGGGAAAGCACCTGAATCTGAAACCCCTGAGCAGCCTTTGCCTCCTCTAACCCAGCGTGAGAAGAAAGCCCCTCGACCCCCAAAGAAGAAGTACCAGAAGGCTGGGCTCTACTCTGATGTGTACAAAACAACAGAGTGAGTAAAACAGAGTGAAACTGCACTCTGATAGTCTGGGGGAAAATCTTCTTTCACCCAGAGCTGCCACTAATGAGTAGGTGAAATAAAACCATCAGCTTAATTGAAGCCTGTGGAAAATTATGTGCAGGATAATTGTCAGAACCTGACCCAGTGAGGATGTAAAATGTAACCCCAGTCAGAAAGCAGACTTGAGCAGTCTGAAAGTGTTTCTGATTATCAGATTTGAAGAAGGTGAGAGATTTACTCAAGAATCTCAATGGTCCTGGCAGTTGAGGTGCTGGGAGAGCTGGATGTGAGCAGGTTCTGAGCAGGAGCTGAGCAAGTGTTGCAGAGAGAAGGGGTCATTAAGTTCCTGTTTTCATTGGCTGGATGGTGACAACTGGTCATCCTTCTGTGTGAAAGAATTCCAGATATGCACCCAATTCATTTCACAGTTCAGTGAAGTTCATCTCTATTTTCTCTGAGATGTTTAGGGTAAAAAATTCCAGCATTTCTTTATTTTTCCCAAATGCAAACTGGTTGGTTTGCAGCATGGTGTCCACTAGAATGTGGGCACCTCCCTCTTTCCCTTCCCTTTTTAGTCACACGTTTTTTAATGCCATCTGAAAAAATGAAATGAAGGCAGGAATTTGTGCTTCTCTTCCAATATGATCTGACAGATTGAAAAGAGAAAATTTAGCACCTTCTCACTACAGCACAGACCACTTGAAATGTTACAGAGACCACTGGGAAACTGCCAGTACAGTACCAGCTGCTTCTGCTGTAATGTCTTTCCATGGTAGAGTGAAGGAATCAGTGAAAGGGTCAAGACTGAGGAAGAAACAAAGATCTTGGTCTGACCAAAGTGAGGCCACTTGAGTTTTATCTGTTTTAAAGAGATGTGCTAAACCTTTCCCACTTGGATGGTCTGTCACTGCTGCACACAGCATGCAATGGTCAAATCTCACAGTTTCATCTGTTGCCTTAGGAAAGGAGCTGAGAGAGTCTTCTCCTTTTCTTTAGTGTAAATATTTAGAGCTTTGAGTGTTCCTAAGTTGGAAGGGACCCACAAAGATCATGGAGTCCAACCCCTGGCCCTGCACAGCCCAAACAATCCCACCCTGTGCCTGGGAGCATTATCCAATATTTCCTGGAGCTCTGGCAGCCTCAGGGTGTGATATTCCCTGGGGAGCCTGGGCAGTGCCTGAGCACCCTCTGGGGGAAGAACCTTTTCCTAATTTCCAACCTGAGCCTCCCTGGCCCAGCTCCAGCCTTCCCTTGGGTGCTGTCCCTGCTCACCCAGAGCAGAGCTGGGAGCTGCCTCTCCACTGCTCCTCAGGAGGAGGTTACAAACCACTTAAAGAGGGTTGGTTTGCCTTCCCTTTGTTTCTCCACATGCTGAGTGCTTCCCTGCTGTGATCCTGGGGTTTGGGATGAGCTGCTTAAGGACACTGAGAGCTTCACCCTTCCAAGGAAGCAAATGCTGCCTTCATGTGAGGTTCCTCTGCACTATTTGCACACTGATACTGAAGCAGGGCATGATCCTGAGAGCTGGGCAAGGACACAACTGTGGCCATCTCCATTGAGGGCTTTTTTACAGCCTGAAGGGCTGATCCACCATTCCATCCTGCTGGCACTGGGTCGCTTCTTTACCAAGTTGGTTCAGCAGACTAAACCCACAACAGACACTTTTTGATAGTGGGATTTTTATCTGGTTGGATGTGCTGTTCCCATTCTCCTGCATGGTCAGACATATGGTTGGATATTTGGAAACAGAGGAGTGCAGAAATTCATGTTGTTATCCCATTGCTTACATAACTTTCTGCTGTAGGAGTTTGAAAACCTGGTGTGAGTGGAGAAGGAAAAGGCAGCTCTGTGATCGTGGGGCACCCTCTAGTGCTGTCACAGTGTCCCCATTCCCACAGTCCCTGTGATCCATTTTACTCACTGGTTTCCTCTAGTTGTTAGTGCTCACTGCAGACACTTTGCCTTACACACCATTTTCCTACTCCATTTCATCCTTCCTAATTAATTCCTAAATGTCATGAGGATGTGTGAAGCAGTGAAGATGCTCTGAGGTTTGTGCAAGTCACATCCAGCTGCTCAGCAGGAGCACAGGAAAGGTTTGGCCTGGTCTGGCCAGTGTTGGTGGACTGTTAAAAGAGATTTCCAGAGTTGATTTTAACCAGGTATTTAAAAACCTCATTTCTCTGCAGCCACATACAATTTGCCTCAGCAGGAGTTCACTCCAGCTCCCCTGAGTCTGAAGAACTTGTTAAACACAGCCAAGAAAGCTCAGATTTTGACACCTTGCAAATGAACAAAGGATAAAAGGAATGGTTCCTGAGTCAGTCTCAGTTCTACCTCATTTCCAGCTGTAATTTTGTAGGCAGCATGGCTGTAACCTCCACAGGAGTGTTCCCAGTCCTCAGCTCCCACAAGGGAAGATCTTTTGCAGGAGTTGTTCTTTGTATCCAGCAGTGGCTTTCCTGGAGGAGTGAACTGCAAAATTAATTTCACAAAACTTAGTTCACTAAAAAAAATCAATAATTAAGAAATTACCAAATAATGAAAATGTTGTGGAGTGCCTAGAGAAATGCATTATTTTGATATTTGAGCAGGCCATGAATTGCAGTTCAGCAGGTGCTTGATGTTGCACCAGAAGAATGAGCTGTGTTTGCTCCTCATTGTGGCAAATTCCTGTTCTGGTGCTGTCCCTTCCTTTGTCCCATCCTGATGTCCAGGTGGGATAATGGTTGGGTGCAATCCAGCCCTCCTCTGGAGGGTTCCTGGAGCAGTTAACCCTGCAGTCAGACCAACAGTCAGACCAGCATCAAAGTTACCTCATCCCCACTTAAAATATTCATCAGACTGTGGTCTGGGGGAGAATTGGGCTCCACACTTCACAAATGGCATTCCATAGAGAAGTAATCCCAGCCAACATGATAAGAGTGTAGGGACACTGAAAGGTGGAGAGGGGGAACAGAAATGGAGCAGAAAAAAAAGGAAGGAGAGGGATGGAGAGAAGTGAAGGTACAGGGGTGACAACTGTGGGTCTGGGCTGTGTTCTCTTAGTTTGCCTGAGCTTCAGACTGACTAAACCTGGCTTTTGAGACTAAACCTGGTCTTCAGCCCCTGCAGAGTAGTGCTAAATGTTCTCATTTTCTCCAGAACTGTCATTTGGTCATTGCTCTTTACTGGGAGCCTGCACAGAGAGGCCAATTCAGTTCTGTTGGTGGGGAGTGCACCAAAATGGGTGTTTTCAATTTGTCCCTACAGAAACTGAGCCAAACAGCTTTAGGCACTGGATTATAGAGTGGGAAGCATTTCTTGTACATTCAGAGAGTCTTTAAGGTTGGAAGAAACCTCCAAGATCATCAAGTCCAAGCTTTTGTGTAGCCAGTTTATGTTTCAGAGAGTCAAATGCTCAGGAATGCCCTCCCCCAGCTCCCTGGTGTAGGTGCCCACCTGGGCTGGTGGAAATTTTAATTTCCCTGATTATTGGTGAGGTCTAACTGACTTGCTTGGAATCACAGAATCATGGGATGGTTTGGGTTGGAAGGAACCTTAAAGCTCATCTTGTTCCACCCCCTGCCATGGCAGGAACACCTTCCACTGTCCCAGGCTGCTCCCAGCCCTGTCCAGCCTGGCCTTGGACATTCCAGGGATCCAGGGGCTGCCACAGCTTCTCTGAGCCTCCCCACCCTCAGAGAGAGGAATTTCTTCCTAATTATTTCCAGTTGTTGATATCTGTAGCTCAAAATTTGTGGTTTTTTGTGTTTTCCCTTCACTGGTTAAGCAATAATATGACATTTTTTAATTGAGCCATCTTGCTGTTATTTGTGCAGTTATTAAAACAGATCCCTTAAAAAACTTCAGTAAACTTCACCAGGCTTCCATATCACTTAATCTTTGGTATATTTAACATTTAGAACTCTGCTTTGAATGTTGCAGGACTGCAGTTCTAAATATAACCACATCAGATTCTGTTTTCCAAGGTTTGTAGTTGGCCAGGAGGAGATGTTTATAAACACCAGATTACAGAGCTGTCACCTGCCTGACCCATGCAGCCATTCTGATTTCATACTCCTGTTTTTCTTTCTGTAAAGGGATATCTCTCTGCTCTTTTAACTCCTGATTTCTGTTCTTTTTCTGCCTTTCCTGATGAACAACCTTCTAAAGGGCAGCACACGAATGTTTGCTCTCAGGGAAAGGGGAGAGCAGGGCTGTACATGAGTCACATGCCCAATTCCTCAGCAAAACCACCAGATAGGATCTGTCAGTCATCTTTTATTTGTGTAATTTCAGTTATTACTTTTATATCACATGCTGGGCACTAAAGTCTGTGCTGTCCCATTGGGTGCTGCCTTAACTGCATTTATGGAGAAAAAATCCCTTGTGGAAGAGTTGCCATGAGTGTGTTTGACAGACAACCTGGAAAGCAGTTCTTTGGCCAGTGCTATTACTATTCTTATTCTTATTGTTATTCTTATTGTTATTCTTATTCTTATTCTTATTCTTATTCTTATTCTTATTCTTATTCTTATTATTATTCTTATTCTTATTATTATTATCATTATTATTCTCATTATTATTCTCATTATTATTCTCATTATTATT
>JAHLSL010000151.1:136890-147884 GCA_025920805.1 Petroica traversi | reverse complement strand
ACTCCTGCCCAGGTCTGTGGTCATTCCTGTTTAGGTGCTGTGGTCAGCCCTGCCCGGGGTTGGCTCTGGTGGGGTCTGACCGAGCTCCTTTCCATCCCTCACTGTCCAAGAGGCCCCTCCTGAGCAGGACAGAGAGCAGGGCACCCACAGTGTCCTGGGGCTCCTCCCTGGGCCTGCCCTGACATCCAGAACATTCTGAGGCTTCTGCCCCCTCCTCCGGGCTCTGCAGCCCTGTCAGAGCCTGGCCAGGAGCCTGGGAGCAGCTCCCAGCTCTCAGCACACGTGGCTGTGAGTGTGTGCCACTCACAAACCTTTTTGTTTCAGGGAAGTACCTCAGACAAAAGAGAATCGACTTCCAGCTGCCTTACGACATCCTCTGGCAGTGGAAACACAACCAGGTAGGAGATAAGAAGTCCCAGGGTTGGCAAGATTGGGATCAGAAGGAATCAGCAGCACTCAGAGAGAGCCCTGTTCACACATCCCAGCCGGGGGGGGTTTCTTGTTGCTGCTGCTGTGTGAGGGGAGAAGGGATTTGCATATGTATTTAATGCTGAAAATTCCCATTATTCCATCTCCTGCAAAATAGCAACCCTGTGAGTTTGTGCTCTGACAAAAGTCAGTAATTTGGCTGCAGACTTTTATTTTGGCAGTGCTGCTCTGTGCAGGGAGCTGGTTTCAGACACGCCTCGGGAGAATTCGGATGTACTGCCAGCAGCACTGAGAAATTTCAGGCCTTATTTTTCTTGGATCAATCCCAGCAGAGTGGAATTTATTTTTCACTTGCAAGCTGAAATTTTCGTACTGAGGAAAGAAGAAAAAAACTGTTTAACAGTCTCGTTCTTTTTAAAGAGCTTTAAATATGTGCAAGCTTAAAAATAGGATTTTTTTCTTCTTTTCCCCTGAGATGTTTCCACCAAGTGATTTACCACAGGATTTAAGGCTGGTGGGAGAATCTGCCCTTAGCTCTGTGGTGAGAAAATGCTCTCAGACGTGTAACTTGAGCATGTAAATGAGCAGGACACATTCCCAGGTGCTGTGGCTCCAACACCCCTGGAACCTGATCCTCAAGTCAGGAGCACTGGGGACATTTCAGCCCAGGCCACTTTCCTGCTATGTGTTGATGATGGCCTGTCTCATCTGTTCAGTATTTTATAAGTAATAAATACATTGAGTTTATTTCCTTGACGTTTTCCAGCTCTCCCTGGAATATTGGGGGCCCTTCCAGAGGAGTTTCTCTGTCTGGGTTGTTCCTGTGGGCCTCAAGGGTCACTGAGGGAAGGCTTGTAGTGTTAGAAATATAGGTGAAATTACAAATAATTTGAAATTATTCCTTAAAGCTCGTTTGAAAGGCTGGGATATATATGAAATTGTGATGTATGCTCCTCTTTCCCTTCCCATCATCTCCATCTGCAGAGGAAGCTCCTCTGCAGAGAAGATGAAATCTGCATTTCTTGTGGCTCACATTTCTCATAGACTCCCAGAATCCTTTAGATTGGAAAAAAAACCCCTTAAGATTATCGAGTCACTTTGATAAATCAGCACCTTGATTTTTTTGTTTTCACTTTTTTAAGCATTGGCACATGGTGATTCCACCAAAGATGGTTTCTCCAAAGTAGGTATAAATAATTCCTCTTCTTCTAAGCCCTGTTCAGAGGAGCCTGACCTTGGGACAGCTGTTTCCCACATTGCCCTGGGCAGACAGAATAAATAATGTGGTGAACAAACTGCTCCACTGTCTCACTAAGCCCAAATTCTACTTATCCAGGTCCTTTTTGTGACCTATTTGTTAATTCAGTCTGAGCCTGGAGAAGAGAACACAGATTTCTAGTAATGATTACGGAACAGTTCCCTATGTACAGAACATAATTTCCCTGATCCTTTTGAATAACAGATGCACTTATGCAATGTATTAAAATTTTTTTTTCTCTTCCTTTTAGTTGTATAAAAAGCCAGATGTCCCACTTTATAAAAAAATCCGTTCCAGTAAGTAAAATCTTATTACTAAACTGTGATAACTGTGGAATTTTCATGTAACACCCTCCTTTCTGTCCTGCTCTTTCTCCTACCAAAGACACTTCCACGTTTTTTACTTTACTGATAGAAATGAAAACAAGTAGATAAACAGTTCTGGTTTTTCACACCATTTGGGTTTGTTTTCTATTTTTTTTTCTTTTTTTTTTTTCCCTCCAGATGTTTATGTGGATGTCAAACCCCTCTCTGGCTACGAAGCCACCACCTGCAATTGTAAGAAACCAGAGGATGACAGTGGGAAGGGCTGTGTGGAGGATTGTCTGAACAGGTTAGCAATGATTATTTCTCATCACTTTGTCATCTCCTAGGAAAGGAGTTGTGCTGGATGCATCATCCCAGGGTGGAAAATTCCCTCTGGAGACACCCTGGGGTCCCAGTGTCACCCCAGACTGTCCCTGCTGGCATTGATGCCCCAGTGGGACCCAGCAGGGCCCCCACACTCCCAGCTGGTCCCAGTCAGACCAGTTCCCTCCCAGTTCAGCCCCAGGCTCTGGCTCCTTGCAGCCCTTGGGTGGAGGAGCAGGCACAGGAGCAGCTCCAGCTGCTGCCCCAGGGGATTCCTCAGTGATTTTCTGCAGAGGAAGATCCCATTAAAATCTCCTTTTTGCCCCCTGAGTAGCACTGGGAGCCAGGGAATTGCTGTGTGAATTACACCTTGAAAACAAAAAGCATTTTAGTTGCTGAATAACTTCTGTTTTGTTTAATTTGTTATTATTGATTATGTTTATATTGATTTATTATTGATTCATATATACCTTATATAGAAATAATGCTGATTTTTATATTGATTTATACATTGGTTTTTATATGTATTTATTTATATATTCCATATACTAACGTGACGATTTACATCTTGATTTCATATATTGATTTACAGTTGACTTTCCTTGCAGGAAAGATCCCAAAGATGCTCTTCCCCTCCCTTTACCTCCTGTGTTGTCTGTTTTAGGATGATCTTTGCAGAGTGCTCCCCCAACACGTGTCCCTGTGGGGAGCAGTGCTGCAACCAGCGCATCCAGAGGCACGAGTGGGTGCAGTGCCTGGAGAGGTTCAGGGCTGAGGAGAAAGGGTGGGGTATCCGTACCAAAGAACCCCTGAAAGCAGGACAGTTCATCATTGAATATCTGGGAGAAGTTGTTAGTGAGCAAGAATTCAGGTAGGAATGGTTTTTTTGCTGCTTTAGCATGGAAGGCTTGTAAATGATTTTCTTAGCATCTGTGGTGGTGGTTGGGATGTCCTCATTGGAGGATGAGGGGGAAAAGGAAGGCTTAGAACTCTGGGTTTTTTGGTTAACCAAGTTTTTCTCAGTCCAGGAGAGAGGGAGGGTTAATGTTTGAAATGTGTCATCTTCCTCATCTGCCCTGTAAATGCAAAATGCCACAAGTGATTGTATCTGAAATGAGAATTCTGCAGGATTTTGCTGCAGGTAGAACTGAGGGGCAGAGTGGGACTGGAAAGGGCTTGGGATTCTGCAGAAAGATGTGACCAAAAAAGAACAAGAGGAAGCATTGAAAGCCATTGAAAGAAAGAAATTGTCTTGTTAACTCCATGGCACTGTGGGATATTTGAGGCTGGAGAGAGTTGCTGCTCTCAGAGCTCTACCAGAAGGCAGCTGCATTCTCCTCCTACAGAGACACTGATTCCTGTCCCTGTGCTCTTGTGATCCCTGGATGTGATTCCAGAACCCCAGGAGGAAGCTGGTTTTTGTACACATGCATACACAGACACCCCAAGGAATGCAAACTTGCATTTTCTCTTCCATACAAAAGTTACCAACGTGAAATGTGAACAAATAATCTGCAGAACCCAAAAGGGAGCATTCCAGAAGAGCAAATTTCTAAATTCTAACCCAAGCTCTGTCAGTGGCCTTGACTTATAAAAATAGGTACAATAATGGTTTTCCTCCATCTCTACGTCTACATGATGCCTTTTCCTGGTGTTAGGAAAATGCAGCCAGACACAGTTAAGAAGGTTTTGGGGTCTTTACCTCAGTATTTTAATCAGGATGCCATTTGATGCATCCACTTCACCCAGGTGACAGCAAAATGCACCCCCATCAATCACACACACCAGTTCTAGACTTTCCACAGCCCAGATCCAACAAGGGAGCCCAATGCTGGGGCTGGGCTGGGCTAAACTCGAGTTTCCAGAATCCTCCTGCCAGGAGCCCTTGGGTTCCTGAGCCAGTGGAATGTTTGGTGTCCCTGGCTCTGCAGCTCTGGGCTGTTCAGTCTCAGGGTCTGCAGAATACTTAAAAAACACTAAGTACTTAGTACAAAACTCAGTAAAAGGTTGCAAGTGTGCATCTAATACTTGTGGATCCAGAGAGCTGTGTGAAAGGGATATAAAGAAAAGTCAAAAATCATTCCGGCATCATACAGTTCTATAAAACATAAAAGATTACCATTGTTTTTCCTTCAAAACCCTCTCTGAGATGTGCTCTCACTGTGCTGTGTGGGGACCCTCAGAATCACAGGACTCTGCCTGTGTTGCTCCACAGGAACAGGATGATTGAGCAGTACCACAACCACAGTGACCATTACTGCCTGAACCTGGACAGTGGCATGGTCATCGACAGCTACCGCATGGGCAACGAGGCTCGCTTCATCAACCACAGCTGCAACCCCAACTGTGAGATGCAGAAATGGTGAGCAAAGGCCTTCTGCTGCCTGGAAGGATTCAGAGATAACCAGTTCATCTCAGGGAGTCACATCTAAAAATAGGGAGGGCAGTCAAGCTGTAAAAACATCCTTACACGGTGCTCCCGTTGCTCAAGAGAAGTCGTGAAGTGTTGGCTGATGCTTTGGAGACAGGATCCAAGTTTGCTGGCAGATCCAGCACTGGGCTGTTTTCCCTCCCAGCATTGCTGGTTTTCACTCTCTTAACCTGCTGCAAAGCTGGAAGCCTGGGTAATGCTCTAAAATCATCTATCTGTAAATATACCCTTTCTTTTTCATAATATGTCTTTTCCTACACTTTAAAAAACTATTTTTTAAAGCAAGGAAAGAGGGGAATAATCCAATTCCAGCACACCCTGTGTCATACCAGCACTTTATGAGAGCCAGAGCACTGCTGAGGGATTTGTAGTGGATGATTTGCAGGAGAATAGCACATGGTGAAACAGGAGTCACTGTGGGGGCAGTACACCAGAGAAGCTCGTGGTTCTCAGATAATTGTAGATTTAAACAACAGTAAAGTTTGGAATTTGAAAATCCAACACAAAACAAAAGAACTGAAGAGACAGAGAAGATTCTGCCTCTCTGGCCTGACCCCACCCAAAGAGCTGCCTCCAGTCTGGGATCCCAGCACAGGAAGGATGTGGAGGCACCAAATTAATTAGAGGGATGGAGAAAAGGCTGAGAGAATTGGGATTGTTCAGCCTGGGAAAGAAGAGCTCCAGGTGACCTAACTGTGTCCTTCCAGTACCTGAAGGAGCTGCAGGAAAGATGGAGAGAGACTCTTTTCAAGGGCCTGGAGTGAGAGGACAGGGGGAACGGCTTCAGACTGACAGAGGGCTGGGTTAGATGGGATATATGGGAAAAACTGTTACTTGTGAGGGTGGGGAGGCCCTGGCACTTCCTATTCTTTGTAAATGTGGTGTTCATTTTTTAGCCTTCAAAGCTTATTGTAAGAGATAAATAAAACTAAATAAAACATACTCAAGTATGACCCAGGGCACAACAGAGGTGTTGTTGCCTGTCTCTAACACTTCCACTCCGTGCACAAAGCTGATTTTATGTTGAATTTTGGGGGTATTTGACTGTGTTTTCCCTGCAGGTCTGTGAATGGTGTGTATAGGATCGGGCTGTATGCACTCAAGGACATGCCTGCAGGGACTGAGCTCACCTATGACTACAACTTCCACTCATTTAATGTTGAAAAACAGGTAAAAACCCCACCATGAGCCCTTGAAAAATCTCACCAAGGGCTAACAGTTTTGTGAAGTGTAAAAATTAACAAAACCTGTGAGAAAATGTTAGTCAGAAAATGTTAGTCAGAAAATGTTAGTCAGAAAATGTTCTTTTTAATATTGAGAGAGAAACTGAATGTTTGGGGTTTATTGAATTTATTTCTTTTTTTCTCAAAGCAACTCTGCAAATGTGGCTTTGACAAATGCAGAGGAATAATTGGGGGTAAAAGCCAACGCATGAATGGACTCTCCAGCAAAAGCAACCAGGCTGTGAGCACCCACAGAAGACCTGGGAGGTCGAAAGAGAAGAGGAAGTCAAAGCACAAACTAAAGAAGAGAGTAAGTAAAAATGACAGAGTTTGGGTGGGGGAGGTTGATGGGAAATCAGTCTGTGCCATCAGAGCAAAAACTGGAGGTTTTGTAAATTTTAAGCTTGAAACAGAAACCCAAACTTTTAACAGAAATGTAGTAAAGTAATGCTGCAGGTTCTGTCTCAGGGACTGCTTTGGCTGCTTTGCTGAGTTCTTGGCACAGTTTTTCCTGCCTATCAGAACAATCTGTTTTTTAGAGGGGCCACATCCCTGAGGAGCCCAGTGAAAGTGTGAATGCCCCAACCAGGCTGACACCTCAGCTGCAGATGAAGCCCATGTCTAACAGGGAAAGGTAAGGGATGATTTCAGGAGTGCTGTGCAAATATTGCCATGTTCTTCTAGAAGATGGGGTATCCTGAAATTTCTGAGGATGCAACTTTTAGTTCTCCTTTACCAGCCAGGCTGGAATCCTTCTCCACTGAGAAAAGGCACAGGGGGCACTTGTGAATATCCAGCTTTTCCCCCACATTAAAAAATAAAATTTTCAGTGAAAAGCAATCTTCTAGTTCTCCTTTACCAGCCAGGCTGGAATTCCTCTTCATGAGGAGAGAAAGCACAGGGTGCACGTGTGAATATCCAGCTTTTCCCACACACTAAAAAATAAATTTTTTAGCGAAAAAGAATTCTCCAACACCACCCCAATTTCTGCAGGAACTTTGTGCTGAAACACCACGTGTTCTTGGTAAGGAACTGGGAGAAGATCAGGCAGAAGCAGGAGGAGGTGAAGCACGTCAGTGACAGCATGCACAGCTCGTCCCTCTACACCCGCTGGAACGGCATCTGCCGCGACGACGGCAACATCAAATCAGGTGGGGCCTCTCAGCTCCCCAGGTGCTGGTCTGGGTCTCACAGAGGGTTAAACTCTGTGAAAATCCAGGGCAGAGTTCCTACAAGATCTTCTGTTAGGGCTGCTGCACAGGTAGAAGCTCTCACTTGAGTCCTGGGAGATGTTGTCACAAGCGGTGTTGCATTGATGCCTTTTCCTGGTGTTAGGAAAATGAAGCCAGACACGGTTAAAGGGGTTGGGGTCTTTACCTCAGGATTTTAATCAGGATCCTGTTTGATGCATCCACTTCACCCAGGTGACAGCAAAATGCACCCCCATCAATCCCACACACCAGTTCTAGACTTTCCACAGCCCAGATCCAACAAGGGAGCCCAATGCTGGGGCTGGGCTGGGCTAAACTCGAGTTTCCAGAATCCTCCTGCCAGGAGCCCTTGGGCTCCTGAGCCAGTGGAATGTTTGGTGTCCCTGGCTCTGCAGCTCTGGGCTGGTCAGTCTCAGGCCTGCAGAACACTTACAAAACACTAAACTCAGTAAAAGGTTTTAAGTGTGCATTCTGATACTTGTGGGTACAGAGAGCTGTGTAAAAGGGATATAAAAGAAAAGACAAAAATCATTCTGGCATCATCATCAAGAGTGATTTGTCTGAGGAGGAGGATGGCATTGACATTGTGGGACTCTGCCATGGTCTGTTTTGCAAGGTGGTGATCAGTCACAGGTTGGACTCTGTGATCTTCGAGGTCTTTTCCAACCCCAGTGATTCTAGGATTTTGTTCTGTGGTATTGGGAAGGAACTCCTCCCTGTGAGGGTGGGGCACAGGGAGCCCAGAGCAGCTGTGGCTGCCCCTGGATCCCTGGAAGTGTCTAAGACCAGGTTGGACCAGGCTTGGAGCGCCCTGGGTCAGTGGGAAGTGTCCCTGCCCATGGTGGAAGGGTGGAACTGGTGGAATTGGATGAGCTTTAAGGTCCCTTCCAGACAAAACCAGTCTGTAATTCCATGTTTTTCCATGGTTGAACCCTGATGGAGAAGGGCTGTTTCCTGCTGCCTGAATCCCTAAACCAGAAGCAGTTGTGTAGACTGTGAAAATTGTCATTTTTCTCATAGTTTCACAGCTTTCAGGCCTCTAGAGAATGAAGGTTTGTGGTGTGCAGTCACTTTTGGGAATGGGGCAAAATATGACTATCAGGGAAAAATTATTGCTCCTGTTCCAAAAATAACCCCATTGGTGGGACCATCATCCTCACAGCCCAGCAGAATTTGCCCCTGGGTGTCAGGCACAGGAGAAGCTGTTCACTGAGTGTTTGGGGTGAATTCAATGACATGTTTTATTTACTCCAGCAAGATGAAATACTCCAGTAACCAACAGATCCAACTTAGGTGAGAACTGTCGTGAGAATAGAGAACCAGAAAACACCTTAATTTAATAACCCACGGTGAATTATTAAAAATCTGTTCTCCTAACAAATGTCTTGTTTAAAATGAGTTTCTGGAGGGGAGGTAACTCTCTGTTGCCCTCTCCCAGATGTGTTCATGACCCAGTTCTCGGCGCTGCAGACGTCGCGCTCGGTGCGGACGCGGCGCTTGGCAGCAGCTGAGGAGAACCTGGAGGTGGCTCGTGCTGCCCGCCTGGCTCAGATCTTCAAGGAGATATGTGACAGCATCATATCCTACAAAGGTGAAGGTGATTCTCTTTAAAATTTAATTTCAAAAAGATCTCCGTGGAATTTTCAGCCTCTGGAAATGGACTCTTCGAATAGGAAATGCTAGAAAAAGATGGGAAGTTAAATAACTCTTACTTTTTAATTTCTCTCCTTATCAATAATCACTTTGCTTTAGCCTCAATCCCCTGCTTTACCACCATCAAATTGAAATTGATTTTTCAAAATGCCAGAAAAAATCAGAAATGTCGTCCTTGTGCTACCTGTACTCCAGTTCTAGCCCCCAACATCTACAAATGCAGAAGCATTTCAATTCCCTGTGGCTCAGAGAACAGAAAAGCCTTTTTTAACCCAGATTGAGCGTTGTTGGTTGCTTTTCTTTGGAAGTTTCACTGCAGTGATGTCACTAAGCTCTGTTCCTGTTGCAGATTCCTCCAGGCAGGCACTTGCAGCTCCTCTCCTGAACCTGCCCCCAAAGAAAAAGTAAGTGCTGCCTTCCCAGAGCTGCTTTCTCTGTCAGAATTGCTGGTGAACCTGACTCTGTGCCAACATTCCTGTTGTAGAAATGCAGACTATTATGAAAAGATCTCTGATCCCTTGGACCTTGCCACGATTGAGAAGCAGATCCTGACTGGCTACTACAAAACTGTGGAAGCTTTTGATGGGGACATGCTGAAGGTCTTCAGGAATGCAGAGGTGAGGCTCTCTCTGGCCTGAGAGCTGCTGCACTGGCAGCAGGATTGTGCCCTCCTTTAATGCTCTTACAGTAATAACAGAAGAATTTTATTCTGGGGGAAGAGAACTTGTGCTGGTCCATTCCTGATAAGGCCTCATTAGCAAATTATGAGCTCTTTGTCTGCCTTAGGTCAGAGAGAGGGTCAAGGACATGCATGAATAGCTGACCTAAAGAAATTCCCATTCCTTTTGAAATGGTACCCTATTTCTCAGTATCAGATATCATCAATCACAGAATCATGGAATGGTTTGGGCTGGGAGGGACCTTAAATCCCATCCAGTGCCATCCCTGCCACCAACAGGGACATCTTCCACCATCCCAGGCTGCTCCAAGCCCTGTCCAGCCTGGCCTTGGGCACTGCCAGGGATCCAGGGGCAGCCACAGCTTCTCTGGGCACCTCTGCCAGGGCCTGCCCACCCTCACAGAGAGAAATTTCTCATATATCCAACCACGTTTCCTCTCTCTCAGTCTGAACTCTTTCCCCTTGTCCTGTCTCTCCAGTTCCTGATGAACAATCCTTCTCCACCTTCCCTGGAGCCCCTTTAGATCCTGCAAGGGGCTCTGAGGTCTCCACACAACCTTCTCTTCTCCAGGCTGGACATTCCCAGCTCTCCCAGCCTGGCTCCATAGGGGAGGTTCTCCAGTCCCCTGAGCAACTTTGGTGCCTTCTCTGGACTTGCTCCAACAGTTCTGATGCCTTTTCCTGGTATTAGGAGAATGCAGCCAGACACGGTTAAAGGGGTTGGGGTGTTTAGCTCAGGATTTGAATCAGGATCCTGTTTGATGCATCCACCTCACCCAGGTGACAGCAAAATGCACCCCCATCAATCACACACACCAGTTCTAGACTTTACACAGCCCAGATCCAACAAGGGAGCCCAATGCTGGGGCTGGGCTGGGCTAAACTCGAGTTTCCAGAATCCTCCTGCCAGGAGCCCTTGGGTTCCTGAGCCAGTGGAATGTTTGGTGTCCCTGGCTCTGCAGCTCTGGGCTGTTCAGTCTCAGGCCTGCAGAACACTTACAGAACACTGAGCACTGAACTCAGTAAAAGGTTACAAGTGTGCATTTAATACTTGTGGATCCAGAGAGCTGTGTAAAAGGGATAGAAAAGAAAAGACAAAAATCATTCTGGCATCAGTTCCACGTCCTTCTTGTCCTGGAACTGCACCCAGCACTGCAGGTGGAGTGTCAGGAGAGCAGATCAGAGAGGCACAATCCCTTTCCTGGACTTGCCCTCATTCCTTTGGGTACAGCCCAGGACGTGGATGGTTCCTGGGCTGTGACCACACATGGCTGGGGCACGCTGAGTTTTTGGTCACCCATCTCCCCAAATCCTGCTCCCAGGGCTGCTCTCAGTTGCTTGATCACCCATCTCCCCACATCCTCCTCCCAGGACTGCTCTCAGTTGTTTTATCACCCATCTCCCCACATCCTCCTCCCAGGGCAGCTCTCAGTTGCTTGAT
Organism: Petroica traversi; assembly: GCA_025920805.1. NCBI lineage: Eukaryota > Metazoa > Chordata > Aves > Passeriformes > Petroicidae > Petroica > Petroica traversi. The sequence goes on along the minus strand of JAHLSL010000151.1, from coordinate 136,930 downwards.
CACCCATCTCCCCACATCCTCCTCCCAGGGCAGCTCTCAG
>JAHLSL010000151.1:90136-100758 GCA_025920805.1 Petroica traversi | reverse complement strand
GCTGGATTCCATGATCTGGGGAACAGCTGGATTCCATGACCTGGGGAAGAGCTGGATTTCCATGATCTGGGGAACTGCTGGATTCCATGATCTGGGGAACTGCTGGATTCCATGACCTGGGGAACAGCTGGATTCCATGAGCTGGGGCACAGCTGGATTTCCACGATCTGGGGAACAGTGGATTCATGACCTGGGGAACAGCTGGATTCCATGATCTGGGGAATTGCTGGATTGCATGAGCTGGGGCACAGCTGGATTCCATGATCTGGGGCACAGCTGGATTCCATGATCTGGAGAATTGCTGGATTTCCATGATCTGGTGAACAGTGGATTCATGACCTGGGGAATTGCTGGATTCCATGATCTGGGGAACTGCTGGATTCCATGACCTGGGCACAGCTGGATTCCATGACCTGGGCACAGCTGGATTCCATGACCTGGGGAACAGCTGGATTCCATGACCTGGGGCACAGCTGGAATCCATGATCTGGGGAACTGCTGGATTCCATGATCTGGGGCACAGCTGGATTCCATGACCTGGGGAACAGCTGGATCCCATGACCTGGGGAACAGCTGGATCCCATGATCTGGGGAATTGTTGGATTCCATGATCTGGGGAACTGTTGGATTCCATGAGCTGGGGAACAGCTGGATTCATGACCTGGGGCACAGCTGGATCCCATGATCTGGGGAACTGCTGGATTCCATGATCTGGGGCACAGCTGGATTCCATGACCTGGGGCACAGCTGGAATCCATGATCTGGGGAACTGCTGGATTCCAGGACCTGGGGAATTGCTGGATTCCATGACCTGGGAGGGCTTTTCCAATCCAAATGATTCTGTGATTCCAACTGACCTCACGTACCCACTCCCCTTTCAGGCTGGAGATAAATCCTCTATTCATACACCTGAAGACACTCCCCAAATCTTACAAGTCCTGTCAGCACTAAACTTGAGGGGAAAAGCCTGTCAGAGATGGGAGTGCAAAGGATTTTCCTACTATTTTCATTTTTACACTGCTATTCCCTGGAGAATTCCACGACTTCTCTTTGTCTTTCAGTGGTTAACTGTGCACACTGCAACTGCTAAATTTTCATTCTAATTCTTTATTGCTCCTTTAAAAGAACAGAAAGTTCCTTTTCAGAGCTCCAAGTAAAGCCACACCTGGCTCTGAATGGGTCACATGTTTGCTTTCCCCTCCTCTGCATCCACAGCAAAAATTCATGGATGACTTTCCTTTGCTGAAGTGTAATCTGCAGTGCTAAAACTCACTTTATTTCATGGCAGTAAGACCAAAAAAAAAAAACCCTTGGGTATAATATTCAAAACATGTGATGGTTTTAAGCCACTATTCCCATTTATTTCCACACAGACACTTCTAATCCCACTTCAGGAATCAGCAGGCTGTTGTTTAGTGTCATTTCTAACAACCCAAAGTGCAAAATGGCAGCTGGGAACAGCCAGACTTAAACACCATCTCAGAACAACTCGGGAGAGAGCAGCAGATCTAAAGCGAGTTATCATGAGTCAGGGATTTGAAACTCTTGTAAATAATGCAAATTTAATGCAACAGATCTGCATCCTCTGCATCACACAGCAGGGCTGCTTGCCAGGCAGGAGAGCAGTGCTGAGAGGAGCTGCAATTTCAGACTGACGTGGTACCAATGGTGTTGTGCATCACATCAATAATATTCTACATCACTAATATTTTCTACTTTCCATTTGAAATGGGATGGGTCTCTGGGAAAAAAAAAAATCCTGGTGTATAAACAAAGATGTCAAGGATGAAGAATCCCTGCTGTCACCATGCAAATTCAAATACTGATTATTTTCTCTGGTAAAAACTCCCAGGGCACAATCTCTTGATGCAAAGGGAAAGGCTCCAGAGGCAGTGGTGCCTTTTGTGTGTAGAATTAGGGAATTATGGAATGTCCTGAGCTGGAAGGGACCCACAGGGATCATCCAGTCAAACCCCTGGCCCTGCACAGACACCCAAAAAACCCCACCCTATACATCCCTGAGAGTATTGTCCAAACTCTCCTGGAGCTCTGGCAGCCTTGGGAATGTGACAATTCCCTGGGGAGCCTGGGCAGTGCCCAGCACCCTCTGGGAAAGAGTCTTTTCCTGATACCCACCCTAAACATCCCTTGATTAACTTAACATTAAACCTCCCCTGAATATGAGATTTTCAGCTGCAGGGGCCACCTCAATTCAGACATCAAGAGAAATCACTGGTTGGATATTCCAGACTGGCCCAAAACTCAACTCATTGCAACAGAGTCTTGTCAAAAAAAAAAAAAAAAGAAAGAAAAAGAAAAAAATTTTTTAAAAAAGAAAACCATCAGTGTATTAACAAACTCTGAGTGAGTATTCCGATGTTTTTCAAGCCAAAGTTAGAAACATCATTAGAAATAATAAGCTTGTTCTGAAATGGAAGAATGTAAAATAAGGGCCACTGCCAAAATTTTAAGTTACGCAATGTACACTTGAGAATTTCTTGTTCAATAGACTGACTAAAAACACCTCTGTTTCCAGTGGAGGAAAACCCCAATGTGAGTGCATTGTAGAGTCTGGAAAAAGCAATTTTAGTCCTTCCACGTAACATCCAGCACACTTGTTTTGTCAGCACATAATTTATTCCTCAGAATCCCAGAATCCCAGACTGGTTTGGGCTGAAAGGGATTTTAAAGATTTTGTTCCACACTGTGCCAGGGCAGGGACAACTTCCACTGTCCCAGGGTGCTCCAAGCCCCATCCAGCCTGGCCTTGGGCACTGCCAGGGATCCAGGGGCAGCCACAGCTTCTCTGGGAATTCCATTCCAGGGCCTCCCCACCCTCACAGGGAACAATTCCTTCCCAATATCCCATCTCACCCTGCCCTCTGGCACTGGGAAGCCATTCCCCTGTCCTGTCACTCCAGGCCATTGTAAAGAGTCTCTCTCTTGCAGACTCCCTTTAGGCCACAATGAGGTCATCCCAAAATTTCACTTCTCTTTAAGGTGACTCTTCCTCAAGGCCAATTCCAGTCAGGCTGTGCCAGGGGGAAGGAAAAGGTCTGGGGATGTTAGACAGGCAGCACCTCAGCACAAGGTGAGGAATTTTCCTTCCCCTTGGGCAGGCTCTGCCTTAGGAGATCTGCCAGGGCAGATTTACACAGGGAGAGAACAGGACACAGTCCAGAGAAATGGAAATGCTCCAGCATTGGGGACCTCTGGAGCAGGAGCCCCCCTGAACAGACAACCCCTGCAAAAGAAGGACTCCAACTTCCAGGGATTCCCTGGATTTCCCTGCTGAATCACATGGCAGTGCTACATAAGAGTATATTCTAACATTTAATTAACAAAACTTTCATCTTTATTGGGAAAAAGAGCAGGCTGTAGCCAGACCCTTCAAAAATTTAGCATCTATGCAACTATATTTGTAATCCTTGCCATTTATCCTGTTTTCCCTATCTGCTACGTCTGCTCTTATTTGATTACATCATGGAGATCATAAAAACAAATCCTCGAGGCAGGGCTACTTCCTTGTGTTTGGAAAAGCCCTGGCACATCTCTCCAGACACTGCATTTACAGGCAGGTTATCACCAGGCTGGTTTCTAACTCATTTGGAAAAATCCATTTCACTTTTCAGACCCTGCCTGAGCTGCTCATGGCAGCAACAGGTGAGACACAGCAAAACAATTGGTAGGAAAAAATATAAATCCAACCACCAGAGACAAGCACAGCACATCCAGAGCCCCATCTCAAGAGAGACAAGATACCCAAACCCCTCCACTTTGTTATAGAAAAGAGACTAAAAATCTCACCATTACTTTTCAGAAATGAACTCACTCCAAGTGAACATGGGAATTATCTTTCACTGCTGTTGAAAAAACAAACTGGCAAACTGTGAAAGAGCATTTTCTCCTGCTAATGGCCACAAAATCAAACTATTTCTAACTCCAGACACTTCAGTATCAGAGGTTACACGGAAAAACAGCAGAACACAGTGGTGCAAAGATGATGAAGCTTTTAAACACAGCTCAAATGCATCATGACTTGCAAATCACCCCACAGACACAGCACTCACTTGCTTTGAAGGACAGTGCTCATTCTTCTCCTCTGTCATCTTCCCACTCTTGGGAGCCCTTCTTGGCTGCTTGATGCTGGTTTTTATGGCAGGCCGGCAGACATAATTCTCCAGGTTCTTGGGAGGCTTTTTGGTCCTCTTTGCTTGAAGGCCAATCTTCAGTTTGAGGTTTCCCTCAGAGAAGTTGGTTTCCTTCACTGAGAACTGCTGTGCATCACCCAGAGCTTCGCTCTTCCCGCTCTCCGCGTTCCCCTCCCGGCTCTTCTTCTTCCCGTCCTCCTCGTCCTTGGTGCAGCCTTCAAGCTCTGCTTCTCCTTTGCCCACCAACGTGCCAATGTTTACCACAGAGGGGCTTTTCCCAGAAAACCCTTCAGAATCAGAACCCAAGCCTAACATAGCAGTATTCCGAGGGTCCATCACAGGAATATTTGCCTTCGGGTGATTTCAGGGAAGATTTACAGAGATGTGTTCCTCAGAGGAGCTGTTCCACTATGGGCAGTCAACATCTTTCACTCTGTGGGAGGAGAAGACAGACAGAATAAACTTGGATTTTCTAGGAGAAATGAAGTTAACATTAAAACCCATAAGAAAGCAAACAATTGTATTTCAGACAAGTGCAGCAGCTGATGCTCAAAGACACCAACCCTTCCAGTCACCTCCTTCAAAACCACAATTTATCTGTAAAACACTTTTAAATGGTAAGTGAAAAATCAAAAGTATGTGAATATTATAATTTCTAATTCATTCACAGCACTCTTCAAATTATGGCTACAGATTTTAACACTGATCATCAAAATAGTTTCTTTATTTATAAGCAGAGCCCAGTTAGTCCCAGTCCTGCTGCTCTCACTCTGGATCCACTGGAGGAGCTGCATCTGAGGAAGGGCTGGGCAATGAAAGCCATGAGAAAGCATCCAAAGCCCAGAAATATTCTGGTTTTAATTATCTGAGCCACCAGGAAAGTTGAGCCTAAGCCACGTGTGCATCAGTTTACAAACATGCCACAAAATCCACTTGTTTGTTAAGGACTTTCCACAAGTCAGGAAGAAGGGTGGGAGAACAGAAGCCAACCCCACCAACACATTTACACACACTGGTTTGTGTTTCCTGAAGTATGGGAAGAGGGAAGTCCACACTTCCATCAGCACAGACACTGCTACAAATATAGAACTGACCTATTTAGCATAAAATCATAGAGGGAACCTTTCCATCTTAACTACAGCAGAGATAAATTAGAGTCAAGCTGTTTGTGAGGGTCCCCAGACCCTCGTGCAGCACTGAGCTTCCCTCCCTGCCAGAGGACAAACCAAACCTGGGCCTGCTGTGGTTTTATCGTGCAAACAAAAATCCCAAAATCTCAGAATGGTTTGGGGTGAGAGGGACCTTGAAGATCATCTCCCCCCACCCCCTGCCATGGGCAGGGACACCTTCCAGTGTCCCAGGTGCTCCAAGCCCTGTCCAGCCTGGCCTTGGGCACTGCCAGGGATCCAGGGACCGCCACAGCAACTGTGCCAGGGCCTCACCATGAAGCCATTCCCCCTTGTCCTGCCTCCAAGCTCTTGTAAAATTCTCTCTCCATCTTTCCTGCAGGCTCCCCTGATGTACTGAAAAGATATTTGTTTTAGGGGCATTGTAAGCAGAAAATGTTAAAGTATCTTCAGCACTTAAATACCTTTATCGTTTTTCCAGGTCTGAAAAAAACACTGATTTGCTGAAAAGTGCATCACAGGCACCAAACCAGCCTGGATCTCCTGTCCTTATCTTCCCTACAGCCATTAAGGCTGAACTGGGGGGAATGGCATGGGAAGAGATCATGAACTTCTAAACGAGTTTCAAATAAAGCCCAGCACTTTCCTGGGATGTTTGGCCTCCTGGCAGATCAGCAGGAGCCCACAGAGCACGTGGCAGGTCCCAGAACCCCTCTGGAAAGACAAGAACTGGGAAAGCAGCAGCAAGGAGCTGTTTTTGGGGTGGCTCCGGAGCACAGGCACTGCATGGAAAGGATCAGGAATGTGAAAGGCGACACCCGAGAGCACCAAGGCAACTGCGGTGGACTCAGGTTGGAGGACAGATGCCAGGATTAGTGGGGGCAGAAGAAATGCTGCTGGGAACACCAGATGCAGCCTTTCATAAAGCCAGGCTTCCCTGGCCACGTCCTCAGAGAAAACAAACTTCTTTCCACGTGTTCTGTGCACATTATTCATGGGGTTTCTCTCTGCAGCTCTGGCTTTCCAGCTACGCACATCCTCAGAAATCAAACCTGCTATTATTACTCATAAGACCAGAGGTAATTAGATAAAATATCCATTTCACAAAGAGAAAAAAGGGGTAGAGCAGTGTGACATGGACATAGAAAGTGAGTCAGAGGCACTGCCCAGTTCAAGGCCCAATGTTAGTCCAATAATGTCACCAAAATATCACCCAATGTCACCAAAAATGGGCTTTTTAATATATGCCAACATGCAAGGAAAAGGCATTATTTTCTTGGCCAGCAGGTGAATAATTCTGAGCTAATGCCTCAATTTGTATTATTCAAGTCCAAGAAAAGGGACAGCCCCACAGACCATCATACAACTCTCAAATCTGTGTCCACACAACTATTTCCTTCTCTAGTGACTGGGGTACAGAGCAGTAACAACACTTCAGACATTTTCTTACAAACAAATCTTAATTAATCAGCTTCAAATACGAAACCAACAGGAAGACTCACACACTGACCTCAGACTCACACACTGCAAGACCCAAAGTGGGAATTAAAGCAGAGGAATTGTATTCACATCCTGCTCAGTGCTAAGAGGAACAGTAACTATCCCAGAACCAAAGTCACTGAATTGATGGCTCCCCCAAACACAGAGCAGGTCATTTATTTATCCATTAATTGCTCTCAACACAGACAACAAAAATGCTAATCCTGGCCCTAATCACCATTTTGCCTCCATCACTGTAATCTTCTCCCAACTCCCCAGTCCCACCTCTAATACCCAGGATATGTGTCTGTCCCTGGGATCTCATCCCCCTGAATCCCCAGGTGCTGCTTCCTCCCTGCCTTTTCAAGTTCAAGCTTCCTGTCACTGTCTCCAAGGTGTTCTCAAGTGCACCTTGGCTCTTCCCTTGGTCCTCGGAGCTGTTTCCCCAGTGATGCCACTGTTTGTTTTCTTTTCTCACTTTACTTTCTCTGTGCTACTCCTCACACTCCGTGTGCCTCACTCGCTGCTGACCTGTTCCACTCCTCGTGCAGGTTGTGCCTTAAAACCTTGTGGATGTCAGAGCAAATGAGCAGCCAACTGGTGACAGCCACAGTTCAGAGGCAGCTAAAAAACCTGCATGAATTTGCCCTGAAAACTCTGATGCTTTGGGACTTTAAAGACCTAAAATGATCATATTTAACATGGGACATAAGGTACTTATCCAAGTCTCTGCTTTCTGTGTTTGTTGCATGAAGTTCCAAGTCTTGTTCTGAATTCTCCTACATCCATGGGATCTTAAGTTAACAAACTTTTGCTGGATTGAAAACCAATCAGTACCAAACCCCTGCATGGACTCGCAGGTAATGAGCAAGACATGTCCTCAGCACCTCCCTACACAGCAAATCAAATCAAACTCCCAGTCCCTCAGCCAGCAGGTTCCGTAGATCTCAAATCCCTCCTGAAATTGTTCTTCCCAAAAAATTAACTATGAAGCATTTTAACATCCATTTTGACACGTGCCACCTGGAACTAAGTGGTGTTCATTAATGATTTCTCTAATGCCATACACAGTTGTAATACCTGGCATTCATCCTTATTCCCCTGGTGCCACATCCCAAGCCCTTTCTGCCTATCAGCTGCTAAGATTCCTGTTCTTCTGATCCCCTGCTTTCCCAGAAAGAAAATGCCAAGGGTTGATTTTACTGCCAGATCCTTGATATGTTTCCCCACACCCCCTCAGCAATATTAAGTGAGATTCCCCCTCTGTTCAATTCAGGATGTTGAGTTCATTCCTGCTGCTGCTTTTGTTGATGAAAACACACTGTCATGTCATATTTGGAAGGTGAATATTTTCCTTTTGGTTCTTTTCATTGCTTCAGCTCCAAGGGACATTAAAACCAGTTCAGGTGAGTGTTAGAAATCCCAGAATATTACTACTAACTCTATGGCCTCCCACAGTGCCCTCTCAAATTCCTTGTCTTTCTTTTGCTACTAAACTCAGAAATTCTTTCTCAAAAAGAGAAATAAAAAGTGGGATAAAGCCTTAGAGTATTCCTTCACATCTCAATCCCTGAAATAGGAGCTCAAGGCCCCCGGATCACCTGCAGGAGCATCATTAAAATGTTTAGGGATGGAGACATTTATCAGGAATAAAGTTCCTGTTGGGATTACAGGAGGTAACAAATCAAACACTTCCCAAGCGGAATCTGCTGGATGAGTTTCTGATAGACAGAAATCCCAGGGGACCTGTCTTGTCAGGAAGAATATTCCACAGAAATGCTGGGAGCAGAGGCTCAGGGAAAGCACCCAGAGCAGGGCACAGGTTTTGTGGGAAGAAAGGCAGAGGACAGACATGATGATGATCCAGAGGAGCAAAACTTGGGAAGCAGAGATGGAGTTTCTCCTGGTATCTTAACCTGGCCCCAGCTGACACCTGACCTGACTGCAGCTCTGGAATCACAGGGCTGAATTTGGAGGTGCAGGTTCCCCATTCATATGCAAATGAAAGTAAAATTGCTAAAATCTGCATAACCAACCCGTGTTTGATGGGAGCAAAGGTTCCTCCACCCTTAGGCTGCAAGTGCCAGCATCAGCCAACACTGAGGGAAAAGCAGTTTGGGAATTCTCCTAAAATATTATCCCATCTGCCACAGGGTGAGTCAGGAGCTCCCCGAGAGGTCTCTACATCCAGTGCCTTCCAGGGGATTTTTCTGGACAAAAGCCATTTATTTATACCCAGCCAGTACAAGATAAGGGTCACAGCAAAGCAGGGCTTCCCCTTTAACTCCAGACAGATTCCTCTGGTTATTCCCAACCCACCCCAGTGCCAGGATGGTGACACCTGTGCCACAGGTAACAGACACAAAACCAGGGACAAACACAGATTTTGCTTTCACAGAACAATCACAATGGTCTCGTGACAGATTTTTTCCATTTGCAAGCTGGGGATGGGACTCATGACCTCACTGGAGAGGGAGAATGTGTCTACAACAGCATCAGCCCCTCCAACAGCAGCAGAAATTAATTTATTTTGTAAAAAGCAACAACCCCATAGACAACAATATCTACTTAAAAAAACATTAAATTCAGCAACTACATGTGCTATTGCCACTTTTCTCTTGTGACAACAGCACTGCCATTTATACCAATATGTCTGTCTCTTCCACCAAGAAAAAAAACTGCTTTTTATATCCTCCAGGACAGTTTAAACTTTTGAAAACAACCAGAAAAAAAGCTTCTTCTGGAAATTGTAACTCAAATTTTGTCACTGGTTATTATCACTCAAACCTTTTTAGGCGACTGCCGACTGCCTGTAGCAATGAATTCAAGTCCAAAAAGAAGTTGTGGTAATTTTGTCTTTTAAACCAAGATGTTTCAGACTTAGAACTCTTCAAAATAAAATAAAAAAACTCTCTCTTTTCTACTCTCAGACATTTGAGAAAAGCTTTGAGTAAGAACACTTCTTAAGGACTCAAGCAGGCAGACAGATGATGATTTTAGAGCCCATCTCTCCCCATATGTTCAAGCAGCTGCCAGAACTTCCCCGTTTCCCACAGAGGCACCAGGGACAATCCCAAAGTCCCCAAGGACGACCACAGAAACCTGAATCTTACAGGATTCACCCCAAAACCCCAGACCCTTGGAAAACAATCGCAGGTGCACCCTAAATTACTGCAAGGAGGAACAGCCAAAACAAACCAGGAAAGAAGGTGCACTGGCCCTGAAAATGAAAACTGAGGATATTTCAAAGGATCTGGGTAAAGCCACATGTTCTGTCCCTGCTCCCAGAGCTCCCACCACCTCCAGTTCCCCTGCCTGGCTCCTGGCAACACTCAGCTACCAGGAGAGTGAATGTGTGTCCTGAGGCCATCGGATGGGAACCCACATTCCAAGTAGCTTCCAGTTCTCTGCTACATAATTAACAGGGTGAAGAACCACAAAGCAAGGGCCAAAACCAGCAGCTACAAAGTCAGGAGCCCACGGAAGAGAGAGACAAGGATGGGAACACATTTTGGCTTTTGATGTGAGAGCTCGGTAAGGCCAAGATAAGGCTCAACCACCTAAACCCAAATTCACGGTCAATGATGCTAAAATAGGATTAAAAATGCAATGAAAGTAAAATTTCAGAAGTATGAATTGGGAAAAGGAGGGAGGACACAGCCTAGAAGACACTGACCCAGTAAACCAGCCAGCATCCCAAACCAAAAAAAAAAAAAATCATAAATATTTGGCAGAGACCCGCGGCTCCGTCCCCCGCATCCCCCGCCCGTCACACGGGGCAGGAGCGCCGAGCCCGGGGAAACACCGAACTTCGGGGATGCGCAGCCTCGGGCACAGCCCCGCTCCGCGGGAAAGCGGGGCCCCG
>JAHLSL010000151.1:26956-37736 GCA_025920805.1 Petroica traversi | reverse complement strand
CCCCAACCCCCCAAATCCTTCTCCCAGGGCTGCTCCATCTGCTCATCCCCAACCTGCAGCACCAGAATCCCCAACCCCAGTGGTCCTCACCCAGCCCCACATCTGCCAGGCTCCCAGCTCATCTCAGCCCCCAAATCCTCCCAGTGCTGCTCCATCTGCTCATCCCCAACCCCCCAAATCCTTCTCCCAGCACTGCTCCATCTCCTCATCCCCAACCTGCATCAACCTCTGACTGACCACCACCCAGCCCCACATCTGCCAGGCACCCAGCTCATCTCAACCCCCCAAATTCCTTCTCCAAGGGCTGTTCCATCTGCTCATCCCCAACCTGCATCAACCTCCGACCTCACTGACCCCCATCCAGCCCCATAACTGCCAGGCACTGAGCTCATCTCAACCCCAAAAATCCTTCTCCCAGTGCTGCTCCACCTCACTGACCCCCTCCCAGCCCCACATCTGCCAGGCACCCCCAAATCCTTCTCCAAGGGCTGCTCCACCTCACTGACCCCTCCCAGCCCCACATCTGCCAGGCACCCAGCTCATCTCAGCCCCCCAAATCCTTCTCCAAGGGCTGCTCCATCTGCTCATCCCCAGCACCTCCCCAGCCAGACTGACCCCCACCCAGCCCCACATCTGCTGGGCACCTTCATTCTCCCCATCATTGTTCATGAGCCCCCAGCACCCCTGACCTCACTGACCCCTCCCAGCCCCACATCTGCCAGGCACTGAGCTCATCTCAACCCCTCAAATCCTTCTCCCAGTGCTTCTCCACCTCACTGACCCCTCCCAGCCCCACATCTGCCAGGCACCCCCAAATCCTTCTCCAAGGGCTGCCCCATCTGCTCATCCCCAGCCTGCAGCACCAGCACCCCTGACCCCCTGACCTCAGTGACCCCTCCCAGCCCCACACCTGCCACACACCTTCATTCTCCACGTCATCATTCATGAGCCCCCCCGAGCCACCTCTTCCACTCCTCGTCGTCGGCCGTGTTGGGGTCGTACATGTCGGGGGTGATGTCGGGCGCGCGCAGCTCGGCCTCCAGCTGCCCCAGGGGCACGTCCTTCAGGGGCCTCTTGGAACGTGTCCTGAAGGCAATCAGGCTGTCCTCCAGGGGCTGCAGGGACAGACAGGGCCTTCTCCTAGGATCTGCAGCCCAACCAAGCCAGGCCAACCCCAAAAATGCTCAATTTTTGCTGCGGAGAATTGTTTATTTCCATAGGCTGAGCTTTCACTACTCTCCCCATCAAGCTTCTCTTTGTGATGCCAGAATGATTTTTGTCTTTTCTTTTATATCCCTTTCACACAGCTCTCTGTACCCACAAGTATTAAACGCACACTTGCAACCTTTTACTGAGTTCAGTGCTCAGTGTTCTGTAAGTGTTCTGCAGGCCTGAGACTGAACAGCCCAGAGCTGCAGAGCCAGGGACACCAAACATTCCACTGGCTCAGGAACCCAAGGGCTCCTGGCAGGAGGATTCTGGAAACTCGAGTTTAGCCCAGCCCAGCCCCAGCATTGGGCTCCCTTGTTGGATCTGTGCTGTGTAAAGTCTAGAACTGGTGTGTGTGATTGATGGGGGTGCATTTTGCTGTCACCTGGGTGAAGTGGATGCATCCAACAGGATCCTGATTAAAACCCTGAGGTAAAGACCCCAACCCCTTTAACCGTGTCTGGCTTCATTTTATAACACCAGGAAAAGGCATCATTTACAAACACACATATAAATAAAATATTGCTCCTTTATCAACTCTTATCTGCCACCCAGGAAGCCTTGCAGTCACTTATGGTTTAGTCTTCACTCTCTGACATTAATCTGGGGCAGCAGCCCAGTGCTGCCTCTTCACCAGGAACACAGAGCAGCAAAGCTTTTCCCATTATTAAAATGGGACACTGGCTCTCTTGAGAACCAAATTCCTCAGCTGTTAACAGTAAAATTTGTGCCTGCAAAACTTAAATAAGCCATCAGGGTAATTTTCAAAAGGAAAACTATTTTCATTAGTTATGTAAATGTTACAGAGTTACATTTAACAGCTGAAACAACAGCAGTGAGAGATTTACAGTGGCATCACAAGAAGATAAAAGTCTGTGCCACTAATAATATTCTTAACAGCTGCCTCTGAATGTCCACACTATGGAGATTCACAGAATCAATGACCCATGGAATGGTTTGGATGGGAAGGAACCTTAAAAATCAGATTGTTCCAACCCCCTGCCAGGGGCAGGGACACCTTCCACCAGCCCAGGCTGCTCAGAGCTCTGTTCACCACCTGAAGTTGCAGGAAGAGAACAGAATGCAATAAAAGGAGGAGCAGAGAACACCAAAAAGTCCCTGAGAAAACTCAGTGTAGGATTTAACTCTGTGGGATTTGGTTATGAGGGTAAAATAGAAATGAGAGATCTCTAAAGATGGGTTTAGAGCATGGGAATTTATTGTGAAAGAGCGTGGGTGTGAGAGGCTGCTGGGCTGCAAGACACAGCTCAGAGCAGGCCAGAGAGAGAGAGAGAAGAAAGGAGAGAGTAAAAAGAGAGTGATTTGTCATTGACAATACAATAAATCATCTTCTCTGTTGGTTAAAGAGAATTAGAATATTCAATCTGAGACAAGCTACAAACTCTACAACATTTGCATGCAACCTATAAGAATCATCACATTACCATACAGGGTTATATTTTAAACCTTAAAAAAACTGCTTTTGGGAATCTCTCCCAGGCAGGCAGGGTTTGCTCTGCCCTTTGGCCCTGCCTGGGCAGAGGGCATTGTTCTATCCAGAAGGAGGATTCCCTTCAGCCAGCTCTGCCATTGTTTCTTAGTTACTCTTCAACTCAAACCTTGTCTTCATCTCCATTTTGATTCTACTTTCCATATTTCCAGCATCTTTTGCAAGGTGATCACATCTATAAGGCTTTCCTATTTATCTTCCCCAACAACCCAGAAACAAAATTTTAACTAGCACTGTACCTGGTAGGAATCCATGCAGACAGGGCTGGAGGCCAGCTCTTCATCCACTGCATGCAGCTTCTCCATGAAGGTGCTGTCTTTGGTTTGCTTGGGTTTGGGAGGTGGTGGGGGTCCCATGGGAACCACTTCAGCACTGATGTGTCTAACAACAGGAGTGGTGACCTTCTCCATCTAATTAAAAAGGCCTTTGTGTTAAAAGGTTTTATTTAGAACAGAAATTTTCAAGGGCACAGTAAATCTCTTTTTCTGCTTGACCACAACTGGGAGAAATGCTCCACAGAAGGACGTGGATTTTTCCTATTGCACTCACTTTGGTTTTCAGAAAGCACAAAGAAATATGAAGATTTGCTGCAAATGAGACTTTTGGAAGGTTTGAGTATCAGTTTCAACATTACCAGAGCTGATAAACCTGAACACCAATTATTGGTGGCAGAATCCTCCCTAAAACAAACTCATGGTGAGCAGAAAGTGGAAATATCTCTATTATATTGCTCTTTTTTAATCCCAGTGTCAGTTGCCAGGGGCTTTCTTGTTCTTGTTTGCTGATCCTTGGCCTGAAGCCACCCAAACACCTTCATGTTTTACCAAACTCACTTTCTGCTCCTAAGCCAAGCACAGAAAGCCATTCTCCTGCACTCCTCAGAAATGCTCAGAAAAATAATCATTACCTGAGGAACTGACAACTCTTTGCATTCCCAGAGCTTTATTTCAGACTCAGCCCTTCCTGCAAGGAAATGTGACAGTGGGACCCTAAAGCCACCCAGCACCCCGAATGTCCCACAGCTTTTGGAATTGATTTTTTAAAATTATTCATTAATTAATTAGGAAAAATGACTGTTTCCTCCAGCTTTACCTCACAGAGTGTCCCTCCCTCCTCATCAGAGGAACGCCTTGTCCTGGACCTCTTGGCTCCACGAGGAGAAGAAGCTGTGCTCTCCACATCACTCTCCAGCAAGCTCTGCAGGCAAGAGATGCAGAACTCCCTCAAAACACAATCAGTAACTGCTCCAAATTACATTTCCAAGTCTGTCCTTCAGCCAAATGAATAGGAGAGCATTGAAGAATGATTCCTGGAAGGCCCAGAATGATTTAGAATTCATGTGTTAAAATAAAGGGTGTTCTCCTGCCTCAGGCACAGAGAGCTCTGTGCTGACCTTTGCATGAGCTGCATTTACCTCTTCTGCAGTCTCATCCTCATCTTCATCATCAGGCTGATACTCTTCATCAGAGGAATCATCTTCCTCCAGAGGAATGTCCACAAACTGAGGTGGCTGCACACCAGAGAAAGAGGGTGACCACTGTTAGGGGGAGGAGGAAGAGCTGCACTCTCAGGGTGCAGTCAGAGCAAGTTATTTCTAACTGAGGAAACCCCCTGAAGCTCAGAAAGGAAATCCTCAAGAAACCAAAGAAATAAACTACTAAATGAATAAAATTTAAAAAGAAATAAATTACCAAAAGACTGGCAAGTGGTTTGAAAGGGAGCAAGAACAGGCACAAATTATTTAATATTTATAGGATGGAAACACTGCATGAGCAGACACCTACAAGGGTCTGCTCCAGCCCTCCTAGAGATTTCTGCCTCAGCAGGAAGCCTCCCCTTTCCAGGCAGTAATTCCCTTACCTTCACCTCATTTGCCTTCTTAATTGGAGAAATATTCCAGGTTGGAATCACCTAGGGACAGCAAAAACACTTGGGCTGTGTGAATTCACAAAGGCAGGGGGAATTCTCATCAATCTAACTTGATCTCCAAGCAACAAGAGAGCTCAAACAAAGCCTTCAAACCTCCCATGGGATCCCCAGGAAAATGGACACAGGGAATTCTCTGTCCTTCCCAACCCTGACCTGGCTCTGTGCTGCTCAGCTCAAATGAATCCTTTTTTTTTTTTAAACACTGATTATTTTCATTTCAAGTCAGCCACATTTACACTTCTCTTAGGTCACACAGCCAAAACCACTCCCAGAATAAGAGGATGGGCTGAGTTGGAAGGGACAAGGATGAGTTCAGGCCCTGGCCATGCACAGACCCCTCAACAAGCCCACCCTGGGCATCCCTGAGAGCATTTTCCAAACCCTCCTGGAGCTCTGGCAGCCTTGGGGCTGTGCCCATTCCCTGGGGAGCCTGGCTGGGGAAGAATCTTTTCCTGATTTCCAACCTAAACCTCCCTGGCCCAGCTCCAGCATCCCTGGGCTCCTGTCACTGTCACAAAGAGCTGGAGCAGCCCCTTGGGTAAGGGGAAGGTAAAGCAAGAAAA
Source organism: Petroica traversi (assembly GCA_025920805.1). Lineage (NCBI taxonomy): Eukaryota > Metazoa > Chordata > Aves > Passeriformes > Petroicidae > Petroica > Petroica traversi. The sequence goes on along the minus strand of JAHLSL010000151.1, from coordinate 32,525 downwards.
GCAGATTATTTACTTACCCCTCCTTTCTCCACGACTTCCTTCAGTTTGGAACGAGTCATTTTGGGCTCCTGGGAGTTTAAAACAAGGCAATAGCAACTAATTCAGTCATTTCCTTTATTACAGCAACTCTTCACAATGAAGCTTTTCTCTTTTTTTTTAAATTCATTACCTTTAAATTCACTCTCTTTAAATTCATTGCCTTTCAGACATCACCACAGTGACCTCAAAAATAACTCCTCATTTTCTGTTTCATAATTTACACTCAGACTCTACTCACTTCATCCAGGTGGAAAATCTGATAATGAAACCTAATTATTATAATAGGTAAATTACCTATTTATTCCACCTCTTCTCCCCACACCCCATTATGGCCCAGGAAGGCAGAATGGGGAAGGCTTTGTGCATTTGGAACAACTGATAAAACAAACTGAGCAAGCTTTTTACTCACAAACAAAGGAATATCTTCTGTCTCACTGATGGCTGCTTTCATCATGGCCACCACGTGTTCATTTGTGATCACCTCCTAAAGAAACACACAAAACCAGGATGTTTATTAAAGAAAAATAGACAAAATACAACAAGTTTTAGAATAAACTACCTGGAAATACAACAGGGAAATACTCAGTGTACAATAAGCTTTGTGATTACACTACAGTAAAAATATTGTTCAGATCAGACAGTAAAATTTAAAGCAGCAGAGCAGTGATTAAAACATTTGCACTAAGTTCTGAATGCTCCCCAAAATAAATTCCCAGCAGAGCGACAGAAAATAGTCAAAACAAAAGCCCACACCAGTCTCCCTGATATCAGTAATCAGTCATGTCATGTAACCAGTAAAATGTGCTGATTCCCAGCTGGGACGCTGCAGCAGAAAACCTAAATATTGATTAAACTTTAAGCACCCACAGGCTCCCAAAACAAGGGTGGAAATCTCTGGAGAAAGAATGGAATAATATCCAGTCTTCAAAACATTGTGCTACAGCATTCCAGGCTGCACAAATTTTGGAGAAATAGAGGAAGGCAGGAGAGACACAAAATCCCAGCCTGCATTTTCTGAATGCCTCCACGAGGCTCCAGGGAAGGCAGGTGGTGACTGTGAGGAATTTCCAACTCTCCCACAGCAGAGAATTAATTCAGGGCACTTGCACAGAATCCACTGGTGAATCTGCCTGAAAGAACCATGGCAGTCCCCAGGTTGTTTGCCACAGGGATGGCAAAAAGGGAAAATATCTGAGATCACCTGCATTTGAACAATTCTGGCTGCAGGGAAAGCTAAAGGTACAATTTTTGATCCTGTGGGGAAAAAAAACACTTTTGCTGTTCAGATCATGCTTTGGGATGAACTGAAATCCAGACCCAAAGAGGTGCAGAGTTAGAGATTCACTCCAAAGCTGTGACAGCACAAATTTTCTTCTGGAAGCTCCTCTCTAACTGAGATGGACATTAACTGAAAGTGATGCATTTCTGTCAGCACTGCTGGAATTCCATCAGAATTTTACATCAGAACAGCTCATTCAAAACAAGAAACAGAGTTCACACCTGCTCATGTGGGCCCAGAAGGATGATTTTAGTTCAGTTATTCCTGCTGCTGCTCAGGAAAACCAAAACAGGCCCAGGTACCATTGGAAAAACAGGGAAGTTGGGATCCTGGCAGAGCAGAGCCCAGGAGAGCAGCACGGACACCACAGGATCCCATCTCAACAGGTTTATTCACAGCTTCCCTCTTTATAGATTTACCAGGAGAGATCAGCACTGACCAAAAATCAGGATCCCATGAACCAGGAGCAGCCTGGGCTGGATTTCAGCCCTCTCACTCACATGCAGGATGTTCCTCACGTTGACCACAGTCAGGTTGTGCTGCTTGGCTCCATCTTCCAGGGTGCGATCCAGGGACTCGTCCAGTTTGATGTCACAGGACAAGGAGCCCTCCTCTTCCTCCTGGCTTTTCCCTTCTCTTTTCCTTTTGGTTGCCTTCCTCCTCCTCTTCCTCCTCTCGGCATCCTCCCCTTCCTGCTCCTCTGAAAATCAGCACAAATGGAACTTAACAGCTCACGTTGTGAGAGGGTGGGTTTAAAAATAAACACAAACTGGAATCCTGCAGCTACTGAAACAGCAAAACTTCCCTCAGCTGATGGGAGAGCACCCGGCCAGAAACACCATGAGAATAGAAAGTCTTTTGAATTATGAATTCAAGTTCTGCAGGACCTGACTGAGCTACTCAGCACATGAGGGTCATGCAGTCACCACCTCCTCCAGATTTACAGAATGGCCTCAGCAGCCTTTTCATGCCTTTAACTCTGCAAAACCCCAGGTACCACACAGCAAGAACAGGTTACAGCTTCCAGGACTTAAAAAGTGCTTTTTTTGCTTTGCTGCAAAATGTTTAAATGAACATTTTCCCAGGCTGGAGTTCACACTCTGCATTTTTCCCACTAAGCTGAGCAGGAGCATTGACAGAACTTCACCTCAGAGCACAGAATGGGACATTTCAGTGCTCTGAAAGCAGCAAAATCCCTTCCTTGGGGCCTCTCTGATCCTTTGCTCTGCCAGCTCCCAGTCCCTGATGGGGCTGGGGGAGGTTTGGGGGATTTTGGAACAGAGCCCAAGGTTTCAGCAGCTCTGAGTCCCCACCCCTGGCCAGTTTGTTCACCTTGACAGCAGAGAAAGAAAAGAATCATCATTTCCTCTGAAGCAAAGCAGTGATTTTTAGTAGCCAAAAATTCCAGAGGTCCATCCCAGCAAGCCCCACTGGGACAGCTGGGACTTTATTGTGACTTTGAGCCATGGAGCAGCAGATAAAAACTTTAAAAAAAAAACCAATCTGCACTTACACAGTGTTCAAAATTCCACAGTGTTTGCTGCATGGGTCACATTTATCCAGTGGAAATAAACAGCCCCAAATGCAACTTTCCCTCATCACTCTGCCAGGACCACTCACCAGCTCTGGTGCTCTTGGGTGGCTTCATGGTGGCATTTCTGGCAGCCAAGCTCCTCCCTGGAGACTCTGGCACAGCACCAGGGCTCTCACTTGAATTGGGATCCCTCTGGGGATTCACTTCCACCTCTGTGTACAGCTTAGGGACTCTCCCTGCAAACAGAACCCCCAGCTGCAGCCAGATCCACCCCAGGGACACACAGAGCAAAAGATAAGACACAAAAAAAGTGTGTCAGGAGCCCCTCAAACACATCAAAGCAGCTTAACTCAGATGCAGCTTGCACAGGGCTGCAGCAGCAGCTCCATCCTGCTGGGAACAGGCACAGAGATCCCATTCCAGCTCCCTCAGGACCAGCAGGGCACAGCCAAGCTCAAACCAACCCCTGGCACACAAACCAACTGCCAGAACCTGGGGATTTGTCCAAAACATGGTTTTAGTCCCTGTTGTACAAATGCAACTGCCACAGGAGGGGTTATTCCTGTTGGCTGCACCCTCGGGATGCATTTCCATGGCCAAGGAACCCCCACGGGTACAAACCCTTCAAACCCTTCCCCTCCTGTTCTGGGCAGGCCCACACCTTGCACAGCCCAGAACACAACTGGGAACTGTCCCACTTCACCTCCTTCCCTGACACAAACTCAGCTTGCAGTCAAATCAGGGAGCTCACCATGGCAGCCTGAGAACCAGAGACAATTCTCACTGAGAATCACAGAATCCATCAAATCTGCACAGGGGGTCACCTGCAGGGCCATGCCAGAGCACAGGGCTGTGCCCAGATGGCTCTGGGATGTCCCCAAGGAGGAGGCTCCAGAGCCTCTCTGGAAAATCTGTTCTGCCCAGGGCAGAAGTTCTGCCTCCTGTGCAGGGGAATTTGGGGCTCAGTCCCTGCCCGTGGCTCTGGTGCCATTGCTGGGCCCTGGAGCAGAGCCTGGGCCCTGCCCTGAGCCCTCCCTGCACCCAGGGACGGACAGGGATGGACAGGGACAGCCAGGGATGGACAGGGACAGCCAGGGACAGCCAGGGACACCCAGGGATGGACAGGGACACCCAGGGACACCCAGGGATGGACAGGGTCAGCCAGGGACAGCCAGGGACAGCCAGGGACCCACAGGGACCCCCAGGGACCCACAGGGACACCCAGGGACACCCAGGGACCCACAGGGACACCCAGGGACACACAGGGCTGAGGGCCCCTCTCAGCTGGGGCTCCTCTCCAGGCTGAGCAGCCCCAGCTCCCTCAGCCTTTCCTGGGCAGGGATCTCTCCAGGCCCTTCAGCATCTCTGTCACCCTCCAGGAGCTCCCTGTCCCTGCAGTGCTGGGGATCCAGAGCTGGACCCAGCCCTGCAGAGGGGCAGGATCACTCCCTGACCTGCTGGGAATGCTCTTTCTCATCCCCCAGCACCCCACTGTCCCCTGTGGGCCCAGTGCTGCCTCAGGCACAGCTTGGGGACACCCAGATTGTCCCCAGCAGGTCACCCCGGCCTCTGTTGGTGCCTGGGGTTGTTCCCCCTCTGCCCTTGCCTTAAAACATTGGCCCAAGCTTTTTCAGGGTGGAAATGGGGAAGGAATTCTGATACTTGCCACAATACCTGAGGTGGAAGGAACCCACAGGGGTCATCCAGTCCAACTCCTGCCCTGCCCAGACACCCAACAACCCCACCCTGAGCATTCCTGAGAGCTTTGTCCTCAAGCTCCTGGAGCTCTGGCAGCCTTGGGACTGTGACCATTCCCTGGGGAGCCTGGGCAGTGCCCCAGCACCCTCTGGGGGAAGAATCTTCTCCTGATTTCCAACCTAAAGCTCTCCTGACACAGCTCCAGCCATTCCCTGGGGATCCTTTGTAACCCCATGCTGGGATGCTGATCCACGGGCCCTACTGAAAGATGCAATCCTGTCACAGAATATGGAAAATAAACCTCTCATGTCACAGTTTGGTTATTCTGGACAGCTGAATAACAATGAATTTCATATTCTCTCACCCAGGAGCTGTTAACAGAATCAAAGAGATCATTACCAATGGAGTGGTGAAAGCAGCCACGGGCTCCAGCCCCACGTTCAATGGAGCCACAGTCACTGTCTATCACCAGCCAGCCCCTATCACTCAGATAACTCCAGCAGTTGGCCAAAAACCTCCATTCCAGTCAGGGGTGAGTGATCCATTCTTGTGGCTTTCATTGAATATCCCTGTGTTGGGGAAGATGAAATAGGAAAGCCTTATAGATGTGATTGCCTTACAAAAGATGCTGGAAATATGGAAAGTAGAATCGAAATGGAGATGAAGACAAGGTTTGAGTTGCAGAGTAACTAAGAAACAATGGCAGAGCTGGCTGAAGGGAATCCTCCTTCTGGATAGAACAATGCCCTCTGCCCAGGCAGCTCCAAAGGGCAGAGCAAACCCTGCCTGCCTGGGAGAGATTCCCAAAAGCAGTTTTTTTAAGGTTTAAAATATAACCCTGTATGGTAATGTGATGATTCTTATAGGTTGCATGCAAATGTTGTAGAGTTTGTAGCTTGTCTCAGATTGGTTAAAGAGAATTAGAATATTCAGCAGAGAAGATGATTTATTGTATTGTAAATGGCAAATCACTCTCTTTTTGCTCTCTCTTTTTGCCTCTTTCTCTCTCTGTCTCTGGC
>JAHLSL010000150.1:617072-635862 GCA_025920805.1 Petroica traversi | reverse complement strand
TTTCAGGGGGAATCTGTTCCATGTTTCAGGGGCAATCTGTTCCATGTTCCATGGGGAATCTGTTCCATGTTCTGTGGGGAATCTGTTCCATGTTCTGTGGGGAATCTGTTCCATGTTTCAGGGGGAATTTGTTCCAGGGGGAATCTGTCCCACTCATGCTTTACTTGCTGAAAGAAAAAGGAAAGGTGTCTCCTTTGCTTCCACATCCCTCAGAGACGCAGGACCACCCTATCCCCAAAATTAAGTATTTAGTCTTAAGTGGAATAATCAGGATATTGTCCCAAAATCCCCCTGCAGGGAGAGGAATTCAGCAGGGAGCTGGATCACCCCAGTGACTTAGAATTAAACAGAAGTGAATTTCAACACATTTAACCTTTGGATTGAAGGACAGAAAGTGATTTCTCTTCTTGAAATTATTTGTTGGTTCCCTCTTAGCAGGCTGGACATTTCACAGAGTTACTTTGAAATGCAGATCAGAGCAAAATATTCCAGATCAGTTTATTCTGCCCCTGAAGTTTCCTTACCTGAGTTGTCAGTGCAGCTCATGGAGCCTGTCAGGTCGCTTTGCCTTTTCCATTTGAAATCCTGCCCAGAGCCCAGGGTTGTTGTTGTGGAGTTTTCATTCCCCGCAGCAGGAGCTGATCCCGCTCAGTTCTGCTGTCAGGAAAGGAAGAGCAGTTTCACTGATCCCCCTTGTAGCAGAAGACAGGACTCAAGTGTCTCCTTGTTCCATCGTGAGGCAGGGGAATTGTATTACCCAAAAATTCCTTCTTGAACATCCTTAAAAGACAGGGATGTGGGAGACAGCAGGGAGAGTGTAAACAGAAGCACAACAGCGGCTGTTAACACTAAGTAACCTTTGATTTTAAATCAAAAATACTCACCCAGCCTGCAAGAATTTGGGCATTTATTTCCTCTTCTTCAGCATAGCTTCTCCTTCCCAGAGAAGCTCTCACTGCTTCTCAAGTGGATTCCTGGGAAAAGGAAGCTGGGAGGGAAGGAATAGGGACTTTCCTCTTATTTTGCAGAAGCTTCTCCCCAGTAACTCAGAATTTAAGATGTGGGGTGAAACTAGAGCTGAATGTGCAGCAGGAAGGGCCTTCGGCACCAGCAATGGGCACTTTGCATCCCAGGATATGGGGCCAGGATGCTCCCATCCACTGTGACTGCTCTGACTGCAGTTAATTCCAGCTCTGGAGTCACCCAGTCTTGATAGTTCCCCTCCAAAAGGACCAGCCTGAGAGTTGAGGAGATGCGTGGAAGATCTGCCTCCCATCAGAGGTTGTGAGGGAAGTGAGAGGAAATGGTGTTTAAGGAGAACTGTAAAGTAGAAAACCAACAAACCCAGCACATTCCAGCTCCCACGAGGCATGGAGCAGCCTGGGTCACTGAAAGGTGTCCCTGCCCATGGCACGGGGTGGGACAGAATGAGCTTTAATGTCCCTTCCAACCCAAACCATCCTGGGATTCAGTGATTTCAAGGCAGCTGAGAGGGACCAGAACTCCATTGGGAGTTTTGCTGTCAATGGGGTTGCAGATTTGGGGTTTACACCTGAGTTCCCTGTTTCTATCCAAATCTTGAGGCAAAAAAAGATTCTCAGAATGTGTGAGGCAGCAAATTCACCTGCAGGAGGTTCAAGGTTCAAGGTTTCAGGGAGCAGGGAAAGCCCACCTGGCTGGATAAAACAACAGGCCCATGTCACAAAACACAGGTTTGCCCCAGACCAGCCTGCAGGAGGGTGGAATAAGGCTGAAGAAATTCAGAAATCCTGATCCTTGGAGGAAGAGCTGAGGTTCACAGAGGCCACCTCTTATCAGTCTGGTGATCCCAGTCCCTGGGAGCTGGTGAACAGCACGGAGCTGCATCCTAGGAAGGGAGAGAGGGGCTGGAGCAGCAGCTCTGGATCTGCTGCTCAGACAGAATGCGCTACCCGTCTATCACCTTCCATCAGCACAAAGTCTGTCTGGATAAAGAGATGGAATGTGCAGGCTGAGGATAATTGCAGGGGGGAGATTGGGATAATGGCTGTAATTTGGATTGTGGGAGCAATAAAGCCAGGCTCAATCACTGCCTGCTTTATTTGGGAACGAGCCCAAGCTGCAAACAGCAAAAATGAAATTTATGAAAAATAGAGATTTCAAGAGAAGTAATGAGCATCTGTCTGTTGCAGTGATTGCAGGGGGCTGAGTGCTTCCAGCTTTGTGCAGCTAATCCAGGAGATTTGCCGTGGTATGCACAGGCTGGGTGGGACACAGGTCAGCCAGGTGGGATGGATCTCCTGTCACGGGGAGCATTTGCTGATTGGACATGGAATTTTTAGGCAGCTGAAAGTTTTGTTGTCATTGGATATTTGGGCATCAGAGGCCCATCATTCCCACTGAGAGGCTGTGTTCATGCCAGTGGCCTGAAAAAAATTCCCAATTTTTCCTGCTCTGAGGCTGACCCGTTCTATTCTGCTCCAGGTGACAAGGTGCTCAGCAGGTCGTACGAGAGAGGAAGAGAAGGAAAATCCCACCTCATGTTTTTTTGTACTGTCTTCCTTTTTCCCCTTTTTTTAAATATTATCCGTCTGTTATCAGTTTGCTGAACAGACTCACGGAATCGTTTGGGCTGGAAGGGAGCTTAAAGCTCATCCAGAAGCTGTGGCTGCCCCTGGATCCCTGGCAGTGCCCAAGGCCAGGTTGGACACTGGGTCTTGGAGCAGCCTGGGACAGTGGGAGGTGTCCCTGCCCAGGGAGAAATGGGGTGGGAATGGGATGGGTTTTAATGTCCCTTCCCACCAAACCATTCTAGGATTCCATGCTTTTCCCATGTTCCCTGGAAGACAGGGAATGGGAAGAGCACCAGAGGCCCTGGCTGAGGGTCTGGCCCTGCAGGAATGCTTGGCACTGGTGATAGAATAAAGCCAAGGCTGCCAGGAGAGGACACTCAGCGCCAGGAGACAGCTGATCCAAGGAAGGAAACAGCTGCCATCCTAAGCAGGAAACCCCAGGGCTCAGCAGGGGAGGAGAAATGAAGAGCAGCCCGAGGTCTCTGAGGTTGTGGCGCACCAAATCAATTCTAGCCTCATTTAAAATCTTGAATTTTCCATAAAGTCTGCTCAAAGTCACCCCTGCCTGTGAATCTTTATCACCTGGAAGTGCCAGAATGAGCTAATAAATAATTATCTTGGCATGGCAGGAGGACATGGCTTCACCTTGATAATCCCACAAAACTATCCATGCCTGGAGCTGCTCCCAGGGTCTCGTTTGGCTCTAACCCCCCATTCCCAAGCCACTCAGAGTGCCCTTCACACACACCACAAATCCCAAAATCCCACACAACCACGGGATGGCCAGGCTTGGAAGGTACCTCTGGAGCTCACCCAGTCCAATCTCCCTGCTCAAGCTGGGTCCTGTGGCCAGATGACTTCAAAATATCCCCGGGGAAGGAGACATCCAGCAAGAAGTGATCCATGATTCTGGGAAAACCCACACCCAACATTTGGGAGAAAATAAGGGCGGAGAGTTTGCACCCCAAATCAATGGGTTTTTTTTAACAAAATAGACAACATTTTCCAGAAGAAAAAGGTAATAAAGGAATGTATAGGATTCAGCATTCCTTCCACCTGGCACTGTCTGCATGGGGAAGATGTGTTTTTGTACAGATTTTGGGAGCAGGTCCTGGCAGGGCTCCAGAGGACGGTCCATTAGTAAATCTGAGGAAAACTTGATCCAAAATTTACCTACAGCCTGAAATTTAAAATTCTGCAGTCACAAGAGCAACCTCAGCCACTTCCAGTAGTAAAGTGAGGTTTTTCCTGCCTACTCTCTTGTTCGAGATGCCAGGAAAATGATAATTATCCAAAGATACACTGAGAAGTGTCAGTGTGTATTTAAACTCCTTCAGGGAGGGTTTAAACAGAGCTAAATCCTTTCTTAGCCTCAGATTTTGGCAGCAGTTTGAATTTAAGGAAGTTATGGAGTATAATTGAATCACTTTGTCCCTCAAGTTCTTAATGCTGGCAAATCAGATCTATTAATAAAAATGAATTATTTATTAAGACAAGTGAACAGGCATGAGACAACAGACTAAAGACCTTAATCAGAATTAATTACTACATGGGATAAAACTTAACGAACTACTGGTAAATTATAGAATAACATGAGACAGTGCAGTAGAGCAAGGTACCTATATTAGATTAAAAGAAAAAGTATTGATTAGGGATTGAATGTGATTTACCACTAAAATTATGATAATGTCCAGATTCCTGCACTTAAATCCAGGGAATACCCATGAAATAGGTGTCCCTGCTCATGGGGGAAATTCCACACATTGCCAGGAAAATGTACAGGAGATTCTACTGTGTGGAAGTTTGGTGTGGTTTTGACAGCTTAAAATGAGTGGCTGTCATCCGAAATTCAGATTATCCTGCCAGACCTCAATTCCACAGGGAGCTCTGGCCCAGCTGAGAGGGAAGAGGACCTGAGGAAGGAATCCAGAGGAGCTGCTCCCAGGGCTGGAGCCCCTCTGCTCTGGAGCCAGGCTGGGAGAGCTGGGGGTGCTCACCTGGAGAAGAGAAGGCTCCAGGGAGAGCTCAGAGCCCCTTGCAGGGCCTAAAGGGGCTCCAGGAGAGCTGGAGGGGGACTGGGGACAAGGGATGGAGGGACAGGACACAGGGAATGGCTTCCCACTGCCAGAGGGCAGGGATGGATGGGATATTGGGCAGGAATTGTTTCTTGGGAGGGTGGGCAGGCCCTGGCACAGGGTGCCCAGAGAAGCTGTGGCTGCCCCAGGATCCCTGGCAGTGTCCAAGGCCAGGCTGGACACTGGGGCTTGGAGCAGCCTGGGACAGTGGGAGGTGTCCCTTCCCATGGCAGTAGTGGAGCAGATGTCCTTTAAAGGCCTTTCCCAGCCCAAACCATTCCAGGATTCCATGAATTCCCCTCTGCCCTGATGTATTCCTGATGTATTCCCAAGCCCACAGTCACACAGCACAGAGGGAAGGGAGACACAGGGCACAAATTCCATGGGGCAGGGACCATCATGGGTAATTTGTGACCCTGGGGCTGCTGCAGGGGCTGTTGTCACTCCTGCCCTGGGCTGGATGTCACAGACACCCCTGGGATAGCAAAGGACACAAAGCAGGCACAAGGGAACAGCACAGAGCAGCAAAAGAAATATTCCCCCTCCTTAAAAGCTGCATTTGTTGCTTGCCTTGCCGGAAAGAATCAAAGGAGCGGGGTGATGAAAAAGAGAGAGCAGAGTTAATCAACACAGAGGCTCTGGCAGGAAACCAAGTCACCTTTGGAGCTTCTCGTGCTCAATGAGAACCCATCAATGAGCAGCGAGAGCAGCAAATGATTTTCACAATGGACTGGCCCAAACCCTGGAATTATTCTGCAGGGAACAGCTCTTCACAGGCTAATTGGGCTCGTTCAGTCTTGAATGCTGAGGATACACCAGGGGCTCTTTTAATTTATTGGGTTTAGGAGGAGTATTTACAAATCTAAACCCGTAAAGCTGAGGCTTTGCAGCAGAAATAGAGCTAAGACTGGTGTCAGGCAGGACTTCGCCTTCATCCTGGAGCTTAACTGCTTGATTGGGTTCCATGTAGCTCATTAAAAAACATGTATTAAATATATATCAAAAGGAACCCCCCTGAACTCGGAGGAGACCGGCCGTGAATGTTTTAGTGCTGCAAAAACCAACCAAGAATTCAGCAGCACAATCAGAAAATTACCTGCAGTCCCAAGGAGGAAGAAATCCTCCAGTCAGGGGCCAAAAATCCCAGTCTGGTTCTTGCTGGGCCCTTTTCAGGGTGGCCTTTGCTGGTGTGACCTCAGTGCCACCACAGCTGGCCCAGGGTGGAGCCAGGAGCAAGGTGGGACTTGGAGAAGGTTAATTCCATCTCAGTGGCGTTTGGAGGTCACAGCGAAGCCCCTGTTTGCAGTCCCCAGAGCAGGGACTAACAAGACCAGGACTAAGGTTCATTAATTAGCAAAGTCCCTCTCAAATGAATTATTGCAGAGGGAGGAAGGTAAGTCACAAAGGCAACTGAAATTTGGCATAATTTTGAAAATAATTTTAAAATTTAAATTTAAAAAATAATTTTAAAATTTAAACAATTGAAAAGTTAAAAATATTAATTATTAAAATAATTTTTAAATTAGGAAACTTTATAGACATTGAAAAAATGGACACACAATCAGCTTGGAAGAGGCTTCAGGAGGTTTAGAGTCCAATCTCTTCTTCCAAGTGTGGACAACAATAAGATGAGATGAGATATGAGATTCTTTTGAGCTTTTTCAAGGTTTGTCTTAAAAACCTGCAAGTGGAGCCTCCAGGGGAAACCTCTTCCCATCCCGGGCTGCCCAGTGGTGAAAACACAGATTTGGGCTTTTCATTTTTGAGTTCTCCCATGGGAAAGAGGAGGAGAGAGGGAAAAGAGGATCAGGTGGGAAAATGCAATAACCTCATGTTGAGCAGTGGTGAAGCAGAAGGAGCAGAGCTCGTTTCACCTCCTATTTTATGTGTCCATTCTGAGCTGGCCTTTCCGAGTTCCTCATTTTCCCCTGAGAGCTGACACATCGGGGACATTATTCCATTTATCCCAAAGGAATGGCTGATATCCCAGACCAATGTCCCTCAGGACTCCTCTTTCTGGTGACTGAGGATCACTGGGCTGTGTAAAGCTGGGTCTGGTGACTCCTCCACAACATCTCCCAGACATTCTTCCCTCCTTTCCATCCTCCCACCAGCTCACATTTGCTGGCTGTGGAAAGGTGCAGCCTCAGCCAAACCAAAATGTTCAGCATCACCCTCATCGATGCAGAATCCAAGGCATTGAAAGTGAGGCAGCAGAACAGCTTGGGGGAATGGATTTTCCTCCTAGCTGGGATTAAATAAGGAATTTATTTAATCCCCTGTCCCCTCAGGAGGGCTGATCCATGCTCTGCATGCTTTTTTTCTGTCACCCTCCCATTTCCCCCTCCAGAGGCAGAGCCCAGTGCAGCCACTTGGCTCCTGTGGGTCCCTGTGAGCTCCAAAGGAGAGTCCCACGTTCCCTGGACACGCAGGGTGGTGTTGGCACCCAATCCCAGCTGCAGGAAGTTTCTCCTTGCCCCAGGTGCCACATCCAACGTCCCTATAAACCCACCCGAGCATGGCCTGGAGCTGATCCCCGCTGAGCTCGTGTGGGCAAGAAAGGACAATTTGTCACCTTTTTACTGGGGACCAGAATGGCTTGGAAGGGTCATTAATTTAACCCAGTCTCTCATTTAGCTGCTATTTTCATGCAGCTTCACTCATCGCCCAGTCGGGCATTTCCCATTCCCAGTTCCCCGTTCCCCATTCCCCATTCCTGTGTCTCCACCCGGAGCTGCTCCCCCAGCAGGGCCTTTTCCAGGTGACCCTGACCAGTGGCCAAGGACTGAGCATCAGGAATGAGCCAGCTGCAAATGTCACTGTTCTGGTTTGGCTCCTGCCCGGGAAGATCCATCCAAGCAGCTTTGGGAATGGTTTGCAAATGAGGACGCCCTTTCTGCATCGTGCACAGAAAGGATCAAAACGGGAGGAAACTGAAACACGGGAATGGTTTGATAGGATCCTCTTTATTTTCCAGCTCCTCTGTAGGAGGGATTGTTTGGGCACCGAGCAGAGAAAAAATTAGCATTGTTAATTTGCTGAAAGCCAGGGCACCTCAAGAAATGCAACACAATTAATTAGCCCCGAAAAAAAAAAAACCACCATTTGAAGTGTTTATTGCAGGATCAAGCTCCTGGTTTTATAAGCAGATGGGGAAATAAAGTGCTGGGAATGACACGGAGAAAACAGCTGCAGTGGGAGCAGAGCCTAATTCATAATTCAACAGCCTAATCAGGGAACATCTTCCGCAGCTCCTCGCTGGAATGGCAGAACGTGAGCAGGCAAACGATGAGGCTGCTTCGGTTCTTCAAGAGCTTCTGCCAATTAGCTCGCTGTCTTCGTTAGCCGTGTACACAGCTAATGAGGGGCCCACGCTATTAAAGAGCCCGACAAAAGTAGGGCAGCCTCGAATAATTGTCTTAATGATAAACACTCGGCGGCTGCGTTTCAATAGGGTTTGGTGGGAATTCATTAACAGAATAAAGACCTGTTCACACTCCCTTTGCTGATCGTTCCCCTTCTTCTGCACGGAGGGGGGGGGATGTTTTGGTGGAGCTGCTCTTGGCTCCAGAATTGCCTTTCAGGGAGGCTGCAGTTGGTGCTGGGTCAGCTCCAGGCAGATCCCATCCAGGCTCTGGCTTTAGCTTCGCACTCTGGATGCCCAGAGCTGGTGGTGGCACCCAGGAAAATTCACCTCTGCTGAAGGGGACATCCCTGAGGGTCCCAACTCTCTGCAGGGACAGAGGGGAACCCACTGGGACAGGCCTGGGTGACAACAGCAGCTGGACATCTGTGGAGAGATGGGAGATGCTGTAGGAACTTCACTGCTCTCAAGGAAAAGTGAATCCTAGCCTGGATCTGCCCCTGAATCCAACTGGAAAACTTGTTATGAAGAGGATCCATCAGAGGGATCAATGCCCTACACTGGAAATAAGGAATTTCTCCTGGAATAGTCTTTGCTCTTGGCTTGAAAGACACCCAACATGGTCGGTGCCCTGGACAGAAAAATGCTTTTTATTTCAATTAAAACCAATTTTTCTGAGCCTGGATCCATTGAGATGATACTGGCATCCTGGAATTCTGGTCACACCTGGAGATCATTTCACTGGAAGCCTGGACACCTGCTGGTTCCATTTTCCTGTGCTGGCACCAGGACACTGAGCACTGGCTGGTTCTGTGTCACAGGACAGTGACATCCTGGCCCTAGTCACCTCCAAACATCCCTGTGCAGCTCTGAGCAGCTGGATGAGTCCAAGATAAATTCCCTGAATTTGGAGTCCCTGTGCTGGCAGCAATCCCCATTGAGGTTTTTTCATTTTCCTGGATTCTCCATCTAAAATCAAGTGCAGCTGGGAGAATCACCACCCTGAACATCTCTGCTGATCTTCCCAAGGCTGGGAGAGTCCAGGTCCATAAAAATCCCCTTGGAGGGCACCAGTCTGCCAGTTTTGGAAGGAATGTGTTTTCCTTGGGGCAGGATCAAACCTCTGAGCTGGGAGAAGCCTGGGTTTGTGTTTGCCTGCTGAAACCTTTTGTAAAACCAGGCCCAGCTGCACTGATTTCCTCAGCTGAGGTTCTGATCCACTTGGAAAAGTGGAACATTTCCCAAAGATGTTTTACTTCTTCCTTTCCAAACAATAACTTTGCATTTTCAAACAACAAAAGCACAACATTCAGTGAGGCACCTTGTCAGCCCTTCCTTTTTACACCAAACCCAGAAGCATTTGCAAGTTCTTGCAGGAGGATTTTTTAAAATTTAATTTGATGGAAAAGTCCAGCCCAATCTGGCTCTGATAAAAGTGGATATTCACAGCCCACTGAGGAGCCAGAGCCCCAGATCAGAGTTGCTGCCTGAAGAAGAAATGGATGAATCCTCCCCGATGGGCACCTGGAAAGCCCCAAATTGGTTTGAAGTTTGTCTCAGAACATTCCCTGACAGGTTCTCCCTCAAATCCCACTGTTGTGACCCGTCTGAGCTTCCCTGGCTTTCATCTCCTGCTTCTCCAAGCCCTTTGGGGCTCAGAATGTATTGCCTGCCTTGGGAGCTGCTCCCTCAGGGCAGGTCTGGGTACAAAACCTCTCCCACCTCCTTCCAGAGAGGGAAAATGAGCCCTTCTCAAGGCATCATTCCCTAAAAAGCCCTCACAAAGCACAAGGCTCTGATTAAAAGGAAGAAAAGTAATTTTCCATGTCTCCATTCAGGACCTGAGCCTTTCAATAATTACTGAGCTAATCTGACATTCATGATCCTTGATTTCAGTCATTCGTTCCAGAGCCAATTAACACAACTTTCCTTAGTGGAACACGACTTCCCTTCTTCCCCCAGGACAGGAGGATTTTAGGAAAAATATTAAATGCTCCAAAGGAGAGCAGGTCATTGGCAGGAGCAATCCTTGTCTGCTCTGCAATCCTTGGGCTTCCTCACCACTAGGAGAGGTCTTTCCCAAAAGATCACTTGGGAAAGAGCAGCTGGGAAGGAGCTGGCGTTCCTCTGGATTTCCTGTTGGGGAATCAGCTTATGGAGGGTCCTACCTTTTTACCCACCTGGAGCATCCATGACAGTTTTGTTCCCTCTCCCATCAACTTCCCAAATTCCCTGCAGCCTCAATTTGCAGTTTGGAGCAACTCCTTGGTTTGCTCCTCAGCTTGTAAATATTTTTGGGTGTCACTGATGCTGTTTGTCCTCTCTGTTAAACCATTTCCAGCAGAGTGGGTCATCCCAAACTTCCAGGACATCCGACCTCTCTTTGGGCTCCATAACTTTTCCTTTATGGAGTCTGTGCTTCCCACGGGAGCATCCTCAGGGATGTGTGGCAGGACTGAAGTGGGAGACATGGGATCAGTGAAGGATCAGTCACACCATTCCTTTTTTGGGGGAATTGAATTTGAAACTTAGGAAAAAACAAAATTCCCCTCCATACCAGGCACATCACCGGCCACCACAGCTTTAGAGGAGACTGAAATTCCACGTTTCCCTCTGGGTGAGATGGACCCAGAACCTCTGCAATTTACTTGGAATTTCTGCATTTTGGACATCACCAATTTGTGCCATTCCAGAGCAATAAAAAGGTAATTTCCTTAAGAAAAAACACAACACAACCACTTCAGAATTTGAAGTGGATTTCTTTGACTCTAATCTTTTGGATTATTGGGAAAATCAGGGGGGAAATGGTCTTCAAAGCCATAAATACAGAGAAGTCATGGTTAAATCTTCTGAACATTCAACCAGTCCCAGCATTTTGAGATTCCGCTGCTGTTTTTTGGGTTTGGTTTAACTGGTTCCCATCTCACAGTCCTGACTTTCTGTAACCTCGGTGGTTATCAACTAAAAATTGGGGGTTGGATGCTCAAAGGGAGGCTTTGAGCATTAAAAAATGAAGCTTTGAGCACTAAGTGCAGAGTTTGTACCCTAAAATGTGGGGTTGGACATTGAAAAGGAGGATATCAAGCCTACAAGCAAAACTTCGGGCTCTAAAAATGATAATTTGAGCCCTAAAATGGGGATTTGTAACCTACAATTGAGGGTTTGGAGACTGAAAATGTTGCTTGGATCCTAAAAACAATGGGCAGGTTCCTAAAAATGCCCCTCTGGAGGCTTTGGACACTAAAATTGCTGATTTGAACTCTAAAAAGGAGAATTTTTAACAGAATGGAGTCTTTGGATCCTAAAAAAGGAAGGTTTGGGCCATAAAATTGGGACTTTGGCCCTAAAAATGAGGATTTGGCTAATAAGATGAAGATTTGACTTCTAAATGAAGCTTTGGATCTTAAAATGAACATTTGGAGCATAAAATGAGGGTTGGGTTTTAAAAATGTGGCTTTGAGCCATGAAAAGGAGAAGTTGGAGCTTGTGGCCTTCAAACTGGGATTTTTTCGGGGCTGGCAATGAGGGGTTATGGCTAAAATTGGAACTTTGAGCCTTTCCATGAGGTTTTGGGCTGAAAGATGAAATACTAACTATTCTTTAGACCTGAAAATGAAAAATTTGTGCTCTAAAAGTTGGGACAATGAAAATGAGGGTTAAATTCTGGAAATGCTCAATTCAGAGCCTCAGAATGGGTTCCTGGAGAGAAAAATGGGACTTTCTGCAACAAATAGGAAGCGTTTCCTAGAGAGATCTCACTCTGGAAAAGCTGTCCATGGTTCCGTGATGTTCTCATGGGACAGAACCGGGTTTGCAGTGAGGTTTTCCCAGCTGGAATCTCAGAAATTAAGGACAAAGATCCTGACCACGGGTTGGAAAACAACTTCAAAATCTCCTAATCTACCATCTCCTAATAGAACCACCACCTGCTAACCTCTAAACAACATTCCCAAGTGCCACATCCAGATCCCTCCTGAACACTTCCAGGAACAGGGAATTCACAACTTCCCTGGCAATTCATCCCCAGGCCTGACTGCACTGGCAGGGAAACATTTTGCTTCCAATCTCTCACCTGAACCTGGTGGCCAGGACAGGGTTTGGTGATGGCCAGGACAGGATTTGGTGACCCAAGATGGAGTTTGGAGGCCAGGACAGGGGTTGGTGGTCTGGATGGAGTTTTGTCACCAGGATGGGATTTGGTGGCCCAGGATGGGATTTTGGTGGCCCAGGATGGGGTTTGGTGGCCAGCCCTTCTCTGACATTTCCTCGTTTCCCTGCCCCACTACAAAGCCTTTTCCTTGGTGCCAATGACCTGCCCGGCTCCACAGGAATTCTTTTCCCTTGAACAGCAGGAATTTTGCAGGATTTGCAGATGCTCAGAGTGGGAGAGCGGGATTCTCCCACCCCGGCCTAACTTTGGTACAAACACACAAAAACCTGGGCCAAAAAGGGAGGGAAGAGATTAAAATCCTGACGAGCCACCTGGTCCATGCAATGATTCCCGATAATGAGGAGCCGGGAAAGGGATCGTTAGCGCAGGCTGCAATTAAAAATGCAGCACGGGAATGTTACATAATGTAAACATGTTAATTAATGGAGCATGTTAATGAATGGAACGGGTCCTGACAGCCCTGGTGTGTGGGGGTGGTGCCTCTTCCACTGCTCACAAGGAACATCCAACAGAAATTGTTGTTCCCTTAATAATTCATTAAAATCGGGAGCAGCATGCCAGGACATGGGAAGAGCTGCCTGGCTCTCCACATCCTTTGGAATTGCACAGAGACACAGGCTTAAGAATATAAAAAGAAGGCTCATTTCGAAGAATCGTGGAATATTTGTGGATGGAAAAGGAGATTCCCAACCCTCCTGCTCACTGTGGGGCTGTGTCCAGCTGGGAATATCTCCACTAATTCCCATCAATCCATTCCACTTTTCCCAATGGCTTCAAGTCAGCTAGAAGCAGCCAAGCAGATCCAAAGCAATCCAAGGTGATTAGGGATTCCCAGGAATGCTCTCCCAGGGAGCAGAATCAAACTTTAAGTAATGATGTTGTTCCAGTTGATTGTTTTATTAAAGCCCATGGCAGACGCTCAAAGTAATTATTCCTATTTGGAGAGACAGGCTGGAAATAACGACTCTGGTGTGCAGAATTCCATCAGCTTCCGCAAGAAAACCTGTTATTCCAGCAGGGTTGTGGAATCTGAAGCCCAAAATCAACATGAGTGGCCCTAGAAAAGGGCAAGGCAGGAGGTGTCAGTCCTGGGATGTGACACCCAGGGAGGCAGAGTGATGCTTGGGATGAGGGACTGCACATCCAGCAATCCTTCCCTTGGGATTTTCCTACTATTATTCACCACACACACAGAAAAGCAAACCCACTCCTGGCCTGAATATCAATTCAGGGAATGATCTTCGTTACTAAAAACATTGAGAACAGACCCTGGTGACACTGCTGCTGCTGCTGCTGCTGCTGCTTCTTTTTCTTTCCTTCACACATGGAAAAACCCTGGATTCAGCCTTCCCTGCAGGGCTGGGAGCAGGCAGGATGAGAAGGAGGTCACCCTGCCTGCCCCAGATTGGTTTCTGTGTCCTGCTAAATCAAATTCCAGGTACCAGACAGGAGACGCCAAATAAACTGAATAACAAAAATTCAAATGTGTGGAGGAATATCCCAGCTTTTACAAGAGCACAGCCATCAAACAATGCAGGGATATAAAATATTCCTCCTGGGATGTTTCTGCAGCCTGTGAGCTTCAGCGCCTCTCCCTGAGCAGATTCCTGCTATTCCTGATCTAAGTTCAACCCCATTCTTCATGCCCAGGATTCTGCCTGATGAGCCCCATCCAACATCGTGTCCTGAAGCTTCCTCAGAGAAGTGAAACTCCCAACGTTCCCAGAGTTCCCTGCCAGGCTTGACTTTTCCAGGCTCTGGGATTTGCTCAGGAGGTTCTCCAATTCAGCTTTTCCTGGGGGAGGGATTTTCATAAATATGCTAAAAAATACACTCGAGAATCAATCTAAGGGAGGAGTTTGCTGTGTTTATTGGAATGTAGGGAAATAAAATGCAGATTATGAAAATAATTCTTTATTTTGCTTGA
This sequence comes from Petroica traversi, assembly GCA_025920805.1. NCBI lineage: Eukaryota > Metazoa > Chordata > Aves > Passeriformes > Petroicidae > Petroica > Petroica traversi. The sequence continues at coordinate 621,773 of JAHLSL010000150.1, read as the reverse complement.
AGGACTCTCTCAACACTCGTGTGGCAAGGTCACAGGATCTACAATTATGGAATACTTTGAGATGGAAGGAAATTTGAAATTCATCCAGTGCCACCCCTGCCATGGCAGGGGCACCTCCCACTGTCCCAGGCTGCTCCAAGCCTCAATGTCCAACCTGGCCTTGGGCACTGCCAGGGATCCAGGGGCAGCCACAGCTTCTCTGGGAAAACGATTCCAGGGTCTCTCCACCCTCACAGTGAGGAATTCCTTCCCAAAATCCCACCTAACCTACCCTCTGTCCATGGGGAGCATTCCCTGTGTCCCGGCACTGGGATCCAATCCCACTCCTCTGGCCACTAGGAAGATGCTCTGGGATGGAAAAGGATCAGGGCTGGGTTTGGGAAGTGGTGCCTTGGAATGAGTCCTTAAGCCCAAGAGTTAATGATCCCACAAGCCTGTTGAGTGCTGGGTTTAATTCCCTTGGCATTATTCCATCCCCATCCCAGTGGTTCCTGTTAGGATTATTTCGATGCCCCTTACAGGAAGGTGTCTCAGCCTCTGTTTGCCATTCCAAGACAACTCCATGGAATGGGACATTCCAGCCATCAAACGTGAAGCAATCCCAGTTTTACTGCTCTTCACCAATTAATTACAGCAACGAGCTTAAGACAATTAAAGACAACTAATTAATGGGCTGCTTCATTGCTTGTCAGGAGTGATTTCACTGGGTAGGCAATGGAGCTGAATCCTGGTGTTACAAATGGGAAGAATCAGGGAGTTGGGAACACACCCCCTTCCCAAAAATTTGGCAATCATTCCTGCTGGGAATGAGAGTTAATCACAAAGGCACCTCCAAGCTCTGTTCTCAAGATTTAATTGGAATTCTGACTTTTCATTAAGGTTGGCCACTTTAGAAAGCAAGGTTTTCTTACTTGATTATAACTCACAAATTCCAAACACAGGAAATATTTTCATTTTCCATGAGATTCCTCTTCTGGACTTTCGTCTGTTTGCTTCCAACCTTTTCTTCTTGGTTCCCTTTAAACAGATGCCGGTTTAATCTTGGGCATCTTTTCAGTCAGAAATGCCATTTGCAGTCAGTTTTGCCACTTCCTAAAACTTCCCAAAAGTGATTTCTCACCCCAGAGTATTTATTGGTTTTGAATTCTGGTTACTTTTTGGAATTTGGGGTTTCCAATAGAAAATATGTTCATAAGAGAGGAAGAAAAATAAGGAAAGGATAGAATTATTTTCTTTTTAAAGTTGGGATTGTCTAAGGAAGAAAGGTGGTCCAGGATTCCAGGAAAACCAGCAGTGATCAAACAGAGCCATTTTCCTGCCTTGCTATAAATCCTTTCCACCCCTCCATCACCTTCCAGTTTATCAATTCCCAAGTGACAGTGAGAGTGATCCAGTGCCCCATTCCAAAATCCTCATTCCCAAAATTCCAAAATCATTGAGGTCCAAGAATTAAGTAATGATCTGCAGAAGTTTGAGTTGAGGACCAGAAAATTCAGGAAAAGATCCAAGTGTTCCATTTGTGGTTTGGAGATAGAGGAAAATGACTGGATTCATGTTCCAAAGTTCCCTTTGCCCAGCCAAGGAAGACAGAACTGCAGGGAGTTTCAGCTGCTGTTGGAAGTTTGACACTTTCACGAGAAAAAGGAGGGGATGCAAGTTCAAGGGACTGATCCAATGGGAATGTGACCTGGAATGGCTGCAGCTTCTAGGATTTATCAGCAGAGCCAGGTTTCTCACTGCATCCAGCAGGAAAAGGAACCCAGGGGCTGGAAAGTGCAAGGGGATCACCCGGGTTGGATAAACAAAGGCCCTGGGGCACATCCCAAGGGATAAATTGAATCCCAGCCTGGAGCAGGGAAGTGATGGACACCAGGAGACACAAGGAAAGGCACTTCAAGCCAATCACGGGCACCTCACAGGTCCATGGAATTCTGTGGGCTGGAAAGGACATTAAAGCCCATCCAGTGCCACCCCTGCCATGGCAGGGGCACCTCCCACTGTCCCAGGCTGCTCCAAGCCCCAGTGTCCAACCTGGCCTTGGGCACTGCCAGGGATCCAGGGGCAGCCACAGCTTCTCTGGGCACCCTGTGCCAGGGACTGCCCACCCTCCCAGGGAAGAATTCCTTCCCAATATCCCATCTAAATCTCTCGTCTTTCAGTGGAAAACTGCCCTGTCCTTTTCCCACCTGCCTTCAAATCCAGGATGTTTCTATTTTCCCTCGGGTTTTAGGAGTGGAAAGTGTTGAACAAATATCCAGGAATCTCCACAGTCAGGAGGGAATAACATGAGCCCTGGCTTTGGGGCATGGAGAAATTAGGGGGTTTAGGGCTGGAGATCCCTCTGGACATCCCTGCCCAGCACAGGGGACTCCTTGATCTGATCCTGTCCTGAGCAGGGATGTGGCACATGGAGAAGGAGCCTGGACCGAGGCTGGAGATGCTGGATGGCTCTGTGTGATGGATCCCAGCAGCCTCGGAGCTCTGGGTTACACAGGGATTATCCTAATCCTTTCATTAGCTTAAATCCTGCTTTTCTCCAGCACAGGCGAGGCTGTTCCAAGGAGAAAGGAGTCAGTGGTGCAGGAGCACACTCCCCCTTCCTGCCAAGGACAAGGAGCTGGGAATAATCCCCTCTGTTAAACTGGGATGAATGGGATGTAATTGACATCCCCTGTCCCGCTGCTCCTCGCTCCGGAGTGGGTGGAGCTGCTCTCACAGCAGCTCGGGAAAGGGGCAGGAAAACCCCAGGAGAGGTTTCTTTATTAGGAAAATTTCATTTCTGCAGATTAACATATTTATTAGAGTCATTAATCATCCCTCCCTGTGTCCTACCAGAGCACAGCTCGGCAAGAGCAGGGTGGGATGGGAGAACTCCAGCAGTGGCTTGCAGGGACTATCCCAGCACAGAGCAGCCTTGTGCTCCAGGGTCACTGGGAATGAGCCACGAGCAGCCTTGACAAAGTTGTCACCACTGCCATAGGAGGCTAAAAAACAGCTGGAGAGGGACTGGGGACAAGGAATGGGGGGACAGGACACAGGGAATGGCTTCCCACTGCCAGAGGGCAGGGCTGGATGGGATATTGGGAAGGAATTCTTCCCTGGGAGGGTGGGCAGGCCCTGGCACAGGGTGCCCAGAGAAGCTGTGGCTGCCCCTGGATCCCTGGCAGTGCCCAAGGCCAGGTTGGACATTGGGGCTTGGAGCAGCCTGGGACACTGGGAGGTGTCCCTGCCCATGGCAGGGGGTGGCACTGATGGGCTTTAAGGTCCTTGTCCTCCCAGGCCACTGTGTGGACTCAGAGGAACCAGACTGGGGTTCCATCCCAGTGGTGTGAGGGGTGGGAATTGCTCCAGCCCTGATTTCTGGGTCATTTCCACCTCCTACAAATACCATATCCCCACCCAACAGGGCAAAACAGGTTCTCCAAGCCCCTTTTTCAGGATGTGTCCCAGACAGGGCTGCCTCCCTGGACCCCTCAGCCCACCCAGGCCCTGTGGATCCCACTCAGCAGCTTCTGCCATGAAGGCGCTGCTTTACAACTTCAAATGTGGAATATAACTGGAGAACACAAATTAACTTTGAGGGATCTCTTTGTATACCAAGCTGTGAAGTCTGTGCTCTCTACACTTCCTTCCATGACCTTCTTCCCTTTTTTCCATGTTCCAGCACTCCCAGAGCCCATCCAGACTTTAAAGTCCTCAGTGATCTCAGCATTCCAACACAAACAACTTAATTGTCATCCTATCCTATTTTTCCTGCTGAACTGCATCTGCCCTGCTCCTGGAGGAGAAGCAGAAGGAATTTGCTTTCCTCTCTCCCGTATTCCTGGGCACAGACATCAGGAGGAAAGGATCTCCTTGAGCCTGCCCTAATTTCTGAGGCTGGGAAAGGTGAGGAGCTGCCGTGTGCTCCAGCTCCAGCCTCCAAGGACACTGTGCCCCCAGGAAAGAGGACAGTTTTAGGGAGGTCTGGGCTGAGCAGGAGAACTTGGCAGCACTTACAGACCCTTGGGAATAAGGATTTTTTAGAGTGATGTTTTCCTTGGGCTCCAAAGGAGCGGATTCTGGCTGGATTTGCAGTGATGAGCAGCGCAGAGCTCATCCATCACACTCAGAGGCTTCCCCTAATTAGAGATCACCTTTTGGAGCTTCAGGCCCATCCGGTCCATGACAGAACCCGAGCAGGGCCCTCCCCCTGCTCTGCTCCAACCGGGAGATTTTTCTTCATCTGCTTCTGACAACTCCTGTGCTTGTAGAGAGCTGATGTGGATGTTGGGAGCTGCTGGCCAGCGGCCAGAGCAGGCAGCAGGAGCGGCTCAGTGTCACTGGTGCAGGAGATAAAGAGTCCCCAAGAGATGTCAGTCTTGTCCACGGTGGCACGGGGCACTGGCTCCCCCCAGTGCCTCCCAGTGCGGCACAACTCAGCTGGATTCACTCCCGGGATTTCCTGGCAGTGACCCCAGCGTGCTACCGGTGGGTTCCACACATTCCCCCCTTGTCTGCTCCAGGGATCCGTGCCAAAGGCAGCAACGCTCCAGCAGCTCTGCCCAACCCAGGGCCGGGGGCTGCTGCCCTTCCTCTCAGCTGGTGTTTGTGGTTATTTTGTCTCTGAGCAGATGTTTGTGGTTATTTTGTCTCTGAGCAGATGTTTGTGGTCATTTTGCCCCCCAGCTGATGTTTGTGGTTATTTTGCCCCCCAGCTGA
>JAHLSL010000150.1:603168-617062 GCA_025920805.1 Petroica traversi | reverse complement strand
GTTATTTTGCCCCCCAGCTGATGTTTGTGGTTATTTTGCCCCCCAGCAGATGTTTGTGGTTATTCTGCCTTTGCCCCCAGAGCCATCACCTGACATCAATCTGCATCCCACAACCATTCCAGCTAATAGTCACTAATTACATGATTGAATACCTCGGTGGCTTTTAGGAACATCACAGCGTGCCCTGGTAGGAGTCAGGGAAGTGCCAAAGATCCTGAGCAAACACCTGGGAAGGGAAATGTTTATCCAAAGGCCAGGCTGGCCCTCCACTCACCGTGGTTCTGGTCCCATCAGTGTGTCCTGCTGCCCCTCTGGATGTCCTTGCTCCAGGAAGGAGGGGGGGCTGGAATTGCCATGGTGCAGTTTCAAAGCCCAAACCAGTCCCTGTAGATGCATTTCTGATGGAGAAGCTTTGGAAATAAGTCCATGACGTTCCCTGAGTCCCAAGTGCCTCATGATTCATTTCATCCCCCCAGAAAAGTCCTGTCCCCACTTCCAGTCACCTGTCCTTGCTGAGAGAGGCAGAGGTGACAATCTGTGAGGAAAAAGCCACTTTTGTTCCGCTCAGACTGATGTTCTGCTTGGCTTTGGGCAGCTCCACAGCACAGATGTTTGTCCCAGAGCTCCCAGGAACAGGAGCTGATCCCCTGCATCAGGACAGGGTTCAGGGTTCAGCAATTTGGAGTTCCTGAAACCTTTCAGGGAGATGTCACATCAAAATGACAGCAAGAGCTGCAATGAAGGCCCTTCTGCTCCACAGGAGGATGCATGAGCAGAACTGCAGGGAATTTATTTTTGGGAATTTGTTTTCTCTATCTGTCTTATCCTAAAACTTTTCTCTTGGGATTTGCTGGAGGTTCTTGTCAGAAATACCAAGTTAGATGGACCTCTCATGGTTATTTACCTTTTGGAAGCATGGAAATAGGGAACAAATTGCCCAGGATTTGTTTTGACTTCCACATCCATTAAATATTAACCTGATTTTCTCACTAAGTAGGGAAGACAGGACACCAGACCCATGGAGAGAATCTCTTCCTGTCTCCTCCATAACTCAGCTAATGATGATTTTGGAATGCCAACTGTTCCAGGGAGCCGAATCCCAGCACAGGGCAGGAGGCTGGCACAGGGAATGGCAGGAGATAATCAGGATGTGCTGGAGCAGATGCAGCGGCAGAGGAAGATAAATGGGTGGGAGTTAGAAGGGAAGCAGCAAAAATGAATAGGGGCTGTGAGACCTGAGAGATTAAACAAGATAAAGAGCAATAAATATGTACATTCCCAGTAAACGAGGATTAATGGGAAGGGGGGAGGCTGCCAGGAGAGGTCTGCTGGAGCCAGGAGAGGGTGACAGGACTAACGAGACACTGAGGAGAAAAGTGCTGGCAAACCTTGAGCCATCACAGCCAGGAGGAAAAGAGGAGCCCAGGATGGGGTTGGCTGGGAGAGAAGACAAGGAGACAACAGGAACACGGTGACAACAGTGACCAAATTGGTATCACCTCCCATGGCGGAGGCGGGGGCTGAGGGAGACAGGACTGCAGCAGCTCAAGGCCCCTCACACCAGCTCCTGGTGGGAATTTGGGAACCAAAACGTCTCTCCTAGGGAAGGTGAAGCCTCATTGAGAGGATGAAACCTCCCACCAGCTGTTCCATTTATTGTCCACAGAAAGGCAGAGTTCAAAGCCTTTTTCCCTTTTCATTTACAGCAGGGCCTCCAAGGATTCTTCTCCAGAAGGTTTCAGCCTTGATCCTCCTGCCCAGAAGATCCAAACAGCTTCACCCCCAGGTCTGGGCAGTCCCTGCCCTCTGGGGCCATTGCAGAAGCACAGAGGAGAGGAGGGTAAGAGAGGATCATTTGCCCACCTTGGAGAGGATTTTGGAGGAGTTGGGGATGTGGCAGAAATTCTGGCCAAGGACAGGAGAGTGAGTGCTGAATGCTCCACCGGCTGCTGAGAGAAGGGAGCTGTTCATTAAATGGAATTTCCCTTTTCCCACCAGGCTGCAGATTCCACAGTGATAAAATTAATTAACAACTGCAATTAAACCTAAACCTCCATTTTGTCAGGATGAGCTGGGGTTTATAATGGCTGCAGCATCCAGGGCAAAGCAAGGATAGGAAGTGCTCACAGGTTGGGATCCTCTGAGCCCTAAATCACTTCGTTCTTGTGCAAAAATTTTATTGGCATTGGATTTAGGAAGGCAGGATCCAAATTCCCTGAGTGTTCTGGAAAGTGATGGCCAGGAGAGTTCCAGCTCTGAAGATGGGCTCTGCTCTGAGATCTCAGGGAGCCTGGATTCATGGCAGACACCAGAGGGGTAGAAAAGTCTTGAGTGAAGATGTGGATGCCCAGAGCAGCTGTGGCTGCCCCTGGATCCCTGGCAGTGCCCAAGGCCAGGTTGGACACTGGGGCTTGGAGCAGCCTGGGACAGTGGGAGGTGTCCCTGTCCATGGCAGGGTGGCACTGGATGGGCTTTAAGGTCCCTCACCCAAAATCCCTCTCAAGCAGAAATGCTGGCACTGCTGATGGCCAAATTTTCCAGAGTGTGAGACCTAACTCTGACTTAGGGGAGCAGCAATCCCAGCTCATCCGTGCTCTTAATTAAATCAATTAGAAGAAGTAATTGAATTAAGAGCCATTATCCAGAGCCTGATTATTTCAGGTCTTTGTAGAGCCCTTAGGAGAGCAAAGCTTTCAAGCAGGACCGGACTGCAGCCAACCTATCCAGGGAATCCAAACCCAGGCACAGCAAGGAGAGAGGAAAACTCTGGGAAAAGCTCCACATTAAGACATCTGCGCTGTGCAGAGAAGATGTCTGGGAGGTTCTGCAGCCCCTGACTGTGGAGACTCCAAGGCCAGATGGAATAAAAGCCCTGAGAAGCCTTGTCTGGCCTCAAACTCCTCCTGCTCCAAGCAGGAGATTTGTCCAGAGCCCCCTGAGGAGCCTCCAAGCTGAATCCCATGTGCCCACACCAGTCATTAACAGGACATTGGCTCTCTTGGGGCTGCACAATTATTAATTACCCATTGGATAACTCCTGGTAGGCTGCCAGCAAACCTCTCCAGCTTTTTTTCCCCCCTTTTTTTAAGGATTCATCATTGCAGGAAGAACAGAGCAACAAACCCTGCAGCCACGAGCAGCAGCAGCTTAATCACAGCTCCCTGCGAGTGCGAGGAATCGTTTCAGAAGGAATAAAATATTTGGGTTCTTGAGCTGGTTTATTCCAGCAGAAGCATCTCAGGGTTTTCTAGGCTTGGATTTTAAATAAATGTGGCAGAATTCCCTGGGAGAAATGAGGGCTTTGCCACAGCAGCAGTAAAAGAAAGATTTGCACTTGGAGGGGAGCATTTCAATTTGCTTACAGGTGGCATTGAAACCTTCTTGGCTGGGCCTCTCCCATCCTCATTCCCTGGAACAAGCTGCCTGCCTGCCTAGCTGGGATAGTGAAGTGGCAGCAGCACAGGAATAATAAAAAAAAAATAATAAAATTAATGCCTTTTAATTCCATTTTAAGGGAAATAAACAAAAGGCTGTGTTCTTATAGACACAGAGCCTGGCGTGGAGCTCTTCCCCTTCAAGGATCTGTTGGAGTGCCAGGGAAGGAAAAGCCTTTCTGGTTAAAAACTTTGCGTTTCCCTGCCCAGAGATGCCCCTGCTACATCACAGCCAGAGGAGCAAACAATTCCCATTGTTAATTCCAAGGGCTGAGCTTAACAACCATGATAGTGGTTTAATACCAGAGATTTAATAGAAATCTGGAACGTTTGCCCCACACAAAATGGGGGTCAAACGGAAGCAGAACTCTGGAGAAAGGAAAAAACTTTTCAGACAGCCTGGCTCCAGAAAGAGAGATTAATATTGGCTGGACCCTGTGGGATCATCCCTGCTGGTGGATTTTTAATTTTTTTTTTAATCTGGCATATCTTAAAAAAATCTGGCATAAATTGTCAGATTTAGTTGTCACATATTAAAGAAAGTCCTTGTAATGCCATTTTTGTCTTTTTAAATGGATCCAGAATAGAGATTTTTTTTTCCCCCCTCAGTTTCAGACAGTTGCTAGCATCATAAAATGGCAAATGAAGCACTAATGAGAGGGAAAATCCTGTGGGAACCATGTCACCTTCTGCTGGGAATGTTGGGATGAGCCTTTGGATGTCCCCGTGGTGTCCCCTCAGTGTCGCACGGAGTTTCTCTCTCAGCCGGTGCTGTGTCCTCCTTGCTCCACCTAATGGCTCCTCACCGCCTCACAGAGCGGGGAAAATCGGGAAAAGGCATTCCCGGCGTTGTGTGGCAGCAGCAAAAGCAGAGAATTTCTTTTAATCCCGCTCAACTCCTGAAAATCCTGAGGCACAGCGAGGTCTGTGTGCCTGAGCCCCATCCCACTTCCTTCAGCTGGGACAAATTCCTCTCCCAGTTGGGATGGATTGTTTAAATCCAACAAAGCCAGCTGGGTTTAAACAATCACAGCTGGGTTTTAACTGTGCATCAAAAAATGAGTTATAGGAAAAAATCTCCTTATGGATCATCCAGGTTCGCTCTGGAAAGTGCTCTTGGAGCTGTGCACATGAAAGGGGTGGGGTTGCACAAATGTGGAAAGGAAATTGTTTGGATTTTTCATATCAGTTGGCAAGTTTTCACCTTGGGGAAAGATAATACTCCTATGGGAATGAGAGCAGGTCACGATGGAGCTCCTCTGACAAGTGCTCTCCTTCCCAGTTTTCTTCTTCCAAAATCAGAGGAGCACTGGGGTGAACATCGCACATCCCCCTGGGCCAGACCTCAGTGGGTGCTGGGATGAGTGGGGAATGCCCATCCCAGAGACCCACAGCACCTGGGCTGAGGAGGTGCAGAGCATTTGAGTCAGGGATTGTGTCGTGGTGAGATGTTTATAACCTTTATTTTTTGTTTGGTTTTACACCCCCAGGTTTTGTTTTTCACCAGCAAGAAGTGGGGACTTTTCTTCCTTTTATGGAATCATTGAGTGGTTTTGGTGGGAAGGGTCTTAAAGCCCATCCAGTGCCACCCCTGCCATGGGCAGGGACACCTCCCAGTGTCCCAGGCTGCTCCAAGCCCCAATGTCCAACCTGGCCTTGGGCACTGCCAGGGATCCAGGGGCAGCCACAGCTTCTCTGGGCACCCTGTGCCAGGGCCTGCCCACCCTCCCAGGGAGTGACCATCAGAGTGTGTTCACCACAGAGTGTCCACCAGAGAATGACCACCATGGAGTGATCATCACAGTGTGTATATCACAGAGTGACCACCGCAATGGCCACCACGGTGTCCACCCCACCCTGTCCACCAGAGCTGCCCAGAGCCCTCCTGTCCTGGCGCCAGCTCCAGCAGAACCTCCCAAGCCCTGCCAGAGCTGGGCTGTGACAGCGACGGGAGGAGGAGAATCCTGCCAGGATTTGTCAGTGACACTGGGAAATCATTTGGGGTTTGCTAATTGGATAACAAGGCAATTACAGCCTTGTATGTGTAATTCCCTGCTCCGAGTGTGCTCAGATCGGGGGATGAAGATGTCTGGGTGTGGGGGGAGGTTTGGATCGGCCCCTGAAGGATCTGCTCAACATCAGAGACCCAGGGAGAGCCCTGGCCCAGCCCCTGCCCTGCTCTGCACTTTGTCCTGTGGGGCTGTCCAGGATCCCAACGCTCCTGGGAGCACCAGGAGGCTCCTGAGGGACCCACACGCCCCTGATGCCACCCCAAACACAGCCCAAAGCCCCTCGCCCACAGCCTGCCACACTGGGACGGGGCTCACAGCGCTCCACACCCCTCCTGAGGCACCCCCTGCCCTCCTGTCCTGGACATCTGTCTTGTAGCTCCTCCACCACTCTAAAGGGCCAAACTCTCCTTTCCAGGGCAAAACACCCCAAATTCACCTTTCCCTCACTGCATTCTGGCTGAACTCTTGCCCAAGTATTTTGGGGGTTTTTCCCTCTCTCCAGCAGTCAGAGCCTTTCAGACCCCTCCTTTCCTCATCCCACAGTTCCCACCAGAGGAGCAGCAGTACAACACGAGGAGCACATCTTCAGGTGGTGCTGTGGCAGCACCTGGTTCAAGGAAACTTCTCCATCCCAATCCCCAAATGACTGAGAGGTTTCACAACATTCCCACCTCTCCTTGTTGTTTTATTCCATGTTTTCATGAGGAAGAGCTGCCCCCCCACTCCCCTCTGCTCCTGCAGGTTCTCCATGCTCAACCCATGGAGCTTCTGCTGACACCACTGAGATGTTCCTCAAACGTGGAGGTTTTTCCAGAGTTCCTTTGCTCCTGGATTGCAGGGGAATCCCATCAATGTGTGCAGTCCTGGAAAGAGACTTAGTAAAGTGTTAGTAAATCATGGAATCATGGAATTGTGGCATGGTTTGGGTGGGAAGGACCTTAAAGCCCATCCAGTGCCACCCCCTGCCATGGGCAGGGACACCTCCCACTGTCCCAGGCTGTTCCAAGCCCCAATGTCCAACCTGGCCTTGGACACTGCCAGGGATCCAGGGGCAGCCACAGCTTCTCTGGGCACCCTGTGCCAGGGCCTGCCCACCCTCACAGTCAGGAATTTCTCCCCAAATCCAAACTTTTGCCAAGTTCTGAATCTCTCTTTTAAATTTCAGCCCAGCACTTGCCCCCTTTTCCTTTGGGAATAGGGAATCCAGCCTGGCAACTCCTCTTTTGGGATCTTCTCTGCAGATTTTCCTGCTTAATCCTTTGATGGGATCCTGAAGCCAACTGGGAATATCTAAATAAAGGAAGAATTAATGCCTTCAGCAACACAACAATCATGGAATATCCTGAGTTGGATCCACAGGGATAATGGAGTCCAACTCCTGGCCCTGCATGGATACCCCAAAAATCCCACCCTGTACCTGGGAGCATCTATCAGCCTTACACCCAGGGAGACCTCTGGGATCATGAAATCTTAATTGATTCCATTCTGTCCCTCTGTCTACTCTAAAATTTCACTATTTTATTTTACTGAAGGAGTTTTACACCCCAAGTCTCAGATTAAGCTGTAATTTTGACAGAATTGTCCCTGACCGAGCTCATAAATGTGTTCTGTGCCAAAAAAAACTTTGATTTTTGCTTTGTTTTGCTCTGGAATCAGGAGCACTGTCACTACTAGGTGGAAATGTCACCAAACTACATCACTATAATTTTTATGTCCCTGTTGCAAAACGCCTTTGTGCTGTGTTTGCATTTTGAATTTGCTGCCGGAACAATAACATCCCATTTGGGTCACAATCAGGGGCCTTGTGCGAGAATAAAATTTTATGCTTAATCAGAATAATTTGGGTTGTTTTGTGGGCATTTGGAGGTTTGTGATGTCCCAAACCATTCGCTTTGTTGCTTTTAAGTGGCCAGGTGTGCTAAGTAGGGGCTTTACTGTCACTCAGCCACCCATAATTGGCTTTGGAAGCAGAGACTTGTGGTTTTTGGAATATTTACAAGCAAGTGGTGACATTTTCGACAGATCAGGCAAAGCTGCTGACTCAAAAAAGCCTCATTTTTGTGCCTATCAGCAACCTGACCTCCCTGGTTTGGAAGGAAACAGAAGGGAATGTGCTGTTTAGAGCTGACAGGAAGGTTTCACAGCTTTTCTCAGATTCAGAGCCATCCTAATGCAGCTCAGTGATGGAAACTGCCCTTGGAGGGATGGATTCCAGCCCCGCTCAAGGATTCAACCTCCAGCCAGGAAAGGTTTTGGCTTAGGGAATGTTTTAATAGGATTACCTGCTGAATTATGAAATCATGGAATGGTTTGGGCTAGAAGGGGCCTTAAATCCCATCCAGTGGCACCCCTGCCATGGGCAGGGACACCTTCCACTGTCCCAGGCTGTTCCAAGCCCCAATGTCCAACCTGGCCTTGGGCACTGCCAGGGATCCAGGGGCAGCCACAGCTGCTCTGGGCACCCTGTGCCAGGGCCTGTCCACCCTCCCAGGGAACAATTCCTGCCCAATATCCCATCCAGCCCTGCCCTCTGGCACTGGGAAGCCATTCCCTGTGTTCTGTCCCTCCCTGCCTTGTCCAATGTTCATCTCAGTCTTTCCTGTTGACTCCCTTCAGGTCCTGGAAGGTTACCCAAAGTTTCTCTTCTCCAGGCTGGACCATCCCAAGCCTCCCAGCCTTTCTACACCAGTCCAGGGAGCAGCAAAATTCCCACTTCCCCTCATCATCGAAAGTACATCAGGCAGAGGCACTATCCCATTCCCAGTGGGAGATTCCTTGTGGAGGCACACAGAGGGTCTGCCTGCAAATCATTATAACTCAAGATTAATTCTAAAATAAACTTAATTGTGTCCTTCCTGAGAACAATCCCAGAGCCTGGAGTCAAAGCCAACCTGCTGTGACTGGGAGAATTTTTTCTGTGGCCATGTCTGGAATGTCTTTGTGAGCTGCCACAGGACACCACAATTCCATGAAATCCGTGACATTTTGTCTTTTTCGTCTTAGACTCAGTTCTGCATCACCTCAAAGTTGTGACAGTCACCACAAAAACGGTGACACATCCCTGTCTAAGCTTTACACCTCCAGCTCTTCAGCCGGCAGAAATTCAGCACTAGAATTGAGCCCAGCTGAAAAACCAGCTTGGATTTCGGTTCCAAGATGGAAATAACCTGATGTTGGCAAACTGGTATTCCAGGAGGTAACCATAGAAACGTTCCCAGGATGGAGGGGGAGATTCAAAGTTACAGGAGGGCAGGAACAGGCTCTGGATCAGTTTTTGTTCCTGCAAGGGCATCACCTTGAGGGTGAGGGATTATTGATGGCATTAAGAAGCTGCCTCCATGCAGCTGCAGGTGATTCCCACATGGATGAGTCCCTCTTCCCAAAGGAGCAGCAGCTCCTGGGTGCTCACATGTGCAGGTGTTGCAGCTCACAGTTCCATAATTGTCCTGTGATTCCAGTATGAAGTGTGAGCTCAGGGACTGCAGCGGCCCCAGCAGGAAACTGGGACCAAACTTCTGCTCCCTGGGAGCCAGTGGTTGGATGTTGTGGGAAAGGTTCCTGGTTTTAAATTTGGGAAGGGTCCAATGAGTGCAGGGGAGAACTTCCCGATTTGTCCCAGGGCTGAAACTCTGCTGAAAAGCAGATGAGTGACATAGAGAAGAGAAACTCCAGGGAGAGCTCAGAGCCCCTTGCAGGGCCTAAAGGGGCTCCAAGACATACTGAGAACAGGGATGGAGGGACAGGACACAGGGAACGGCTTCCCACTGCCAGAGGGCAGGGCTGGATGGGATATTGGGCAGGAATTGTTCCCTGGGAGGGTGGGCAGGCCCTGGCACAGGGTGCCCAGAGAAGCTGTGGCTGCCCCTGGATCCCTGGCAGTGCCCAAGGCCAGGATGGAGCAGCCAGGGACAGTGGGAGGTGTCCCTGCCCATGGCATGGGTGGTACTGGATGGGATTTAAGGCCCTTCCATCCAAACCATTCCACAATTCCATGATTCCATGGCACAGCCCTGATTTAAGGCCAGCGGGTACCATCCCCAAACACCCCCAGCAGCTCCCAGCCCTCCCCAGGCAATCCAAGCCTGGCAGAAGCTCCAATTCCCAGAATACAGATTTGCACCAGTCCCTGTAGGTTTGAACAACTCATTATTTCTCGCATCCTTTTGCTTTTAGAAACTCGAGACTGAACTCTGTGTTTGCAAAAAAAAAATCTGTGCTGTTTGTGTGACACAAAATCACCTGGGGACATTTTCCATCCACTTTCCAAGAGCAGGCACAAGATTTTGGACAAGTCTCCATATTGACCAACTACCACACATATGAAAATCCAAATTAAAGTCACCAAACTCATTTGGCTTTGGGAGTGCAGCCCTGTGCTCCTCACTCTTGTTTGGATAATCCCTAATGAATCATTAGGTGGGAATTGGAAGAGCAATCAGGGTTTAATTTGTTTCACGTTACTCCTGCAGGATTCCATATTTATGTTAATTATATTGAAAACCAGGAATCCTTCATGGAAACTTGCTCTGAACTGTTGCTGTTGTGACAGTGAAAATAAAAATAAAAGGAGAAATAAACCCATGAACTCAATAAAAACACACAGATATTTGGATATTCCTCCACTTTATCCTCCCTGCCCTCCACCTGACCTAGAGAATAAGCAAAGCCTGGACAGAGAATCCCAGACTCGCCATAGAATCATGGAATGGGTTGGGTTGGGCTGGATTGGATTGGGTTGGATTGGGTTGGGTTGGGTTGGGTTGGGTTGGGTTGGGATGGGAGGGAGGGACCTTAAAGCCCATCCAGTTCCAGCCCCTGCCACAGAACTTCCACTGGAGCAGGAGCAGAGGAGATGAAGCTCAGGAAGGGCTCAGCACAGAGATCCCATTCCAGAGGTTTTCCAGAAGAAAGGATATGTGTCTAAGGACATTGTTACTTATGGACATTTCCCATGAAAATTCCATTTCATTCCATCCATCTTCACAACAAAAGCTCTGCTGTGAGCCCCGGGTACCACCAAACCTCTCTTCCAAAGAACTCAACAAATGGTACAAAGGACCGAGGCTTTCATGGCCCCATGGAGATTGCAATGCCTTTGTTTGCTTTCAGTTCTACTCTTTATTTAATTATTCCTTTAAATTCAGTACCGCTACTTCTCATATGCATTCCAGAATCATGGAATCACTGAGATTGGGAAAACCTTCCAGGATCACTGAGTCCAAGCTGTGCCTGATCCCCACCTTGTGTCCAGACCAGAGCACTCAGTGCCACATCCAGCCCTTCCTTGGGCACCTCCAGGGATGGGGATTCCAAACCTCCCCTGGGCAGCCCCTGCCAAGGCCTGACCACCCTTTCCATGGGGAAATTCCTCCTGATGTTCAACCTGAACCTGGATCAGCTTTTTCCTCTCACCTGTGAGTGTCCCCAAGGAGTGAGGACTCACAGGGGTGAATCTCACGGTGTCCCCCTCACTGGAGCCGGCCCAGCTCATTGTCACAGGCTACAAACCTGGCTTACACCAGGAAAAAAACTTATCTGGGAAAACAAATCTCCTGTTTCTAAGGCAGCCCTGATGTCTTGCTAATGGCAGAACACACAGAGAGACATGGCTGAACCACAGCTGAGTTATTTGTCTTTTCTTTTCCCTGTATCAAAGGCTAAAATAAACCCAGAGCAGAATCCAAACCCCAAAAAATCAGCCCCATTTCTCCCTTTCCAACATGCTTCTGTTAATAAATTTTGGCTGATGATCTATTTGAGGGGGACACACTCCTGCCCTTTCTTTGTGGTATCTGGACAGCTTCTTTATAAAATGAATAACAGGAATTAAATCCCCAGTGAGCTCCAGGCAGTATCTGATCCTTCTCCCTGCCAAGGACAAGGCTCTGCTCCGTGTGGGTTTAGCAGGGCTCTGATAACCAGAGCAGAAGAGAAGAATTGGGTTTAAGCATGAAGAATTTTAGAGATTTTCAAATATAGTCCCAAAAGGAACGTGAAACCAAACATTGATATTTTCTTCCTGGGTAATTCTTGAGGGGGAAATTCCAAGCAGCCAATGAAAGGATTTAATTTGGACACAATGCAGCGGGATTTTGATTCTGAAAGTGGGTAATCAATTACAATATATTATATTATAAACATGTTGGTCTCTGCAGTTTGGAAGGCAACAATTGG
This sequence comes from Petroica traversi, assembly GCA_025920805.1. Lineage (NCBI taxonomy): Eukaryota > Metazoa > Chordata > Aves > Passeriformes > Petroicidae > Petroica > Petroica traversi. The sequence goes on along the minus strand of JAHLSL010000150.1, from coordinate 605,442 downwards.
GGAAAAAAATGGGAAAAGTTTCCTTTGCAATATCCTGCAGGGATCAAAAATCCTCCACTTGGAGAGCCAAGACAGCAGGAGGCAAAGGGAAATCCAGGATGTTTCAGAGTGCAAGGAGCTCTGGTCACGTGGAATTTGTGTTGATTCCTCCAAAAGCGGTGGTGGCCCCAAGCAGAGGGACTGGGCAGCTCCTGGGTCACACTTATGGCCAACACTCCAGAGGCAGCTCCTCCACGTGAGACCTCAGGTCACTTCTGTCTCTGAGACATGGAACCACAGAATCATGGAAAATCCTGGGCTGGAGGGACCCAGGAGATCTGGAGAGGGACTGGGGACAAGAGCCTGGAGGGACAGGACCCAGGGAATGGCTTGGGGAGGGCAGGGAGAGATGGGATACTGGGAAGGAATTTTTCCCTGGGAAGGACCCACCAGGAGCATCAAATCCAGCTCCCAACCCTGCACAGACTCCCCAAAAATCCCACCAGGTTCTGATGGAATCACACTTGAGATTTGTTGGAGAACTCAAAATATTCCGTCAACACCAAGGTCCATCTTCCATTTCCTGATCTCCATGTGAGAACAGAGGGAAGGAAAACACAACTTTACCCCTGTACTCGGAGCATCTCGTGGTGACCACAGCTCAGGACTCAGTCTGAGGGCTTCAAGTTGGTTTTCACAAGTGAAGAATAGAAGGAAAACAGGAAACAAAGAGAAAGTAGTCTCTGGGGGCTTCAGGTGGATCTTTATGCTCAATAGCTCCTCCTCTCCTTTCTCCAGGTGTTCTTTTAGTCACAGATGGAATTCTCTGATCCTTCCAGACCCCAAGGACCCAAGCTGTGCAATTCAGCCTTACTTTGAGGGAAAAGACACCAAATGAAATGAAATTTTGAATTAAAAACCCAAACCATTCCATTGAGTCTGGCCTATATCTGCTCTCACATCATCGTCTTCTGGCTGCCCATTTTCCAGGGACAGTCTCAGGGAGTTGCTCCCACATCTCTGTTCCAGCTGAACCAGCCCAGCCTCCATTGTCCATCCTGGAGGCCATTCCAGGTCCCTGTCCCTCTTCTTCCCTTTCTCTGCTCAAACTTCTCTTTCCCAACCTGTTCCTGCTTTTCCAGCACAGGGATCAGGAGTGCACCCAGGAGGAGCAGGAGCTGCTGGTGTCCTCTCCATCCCTTCATCCTGACATCACCTCAAGCCTCTGTGGCACCACCGAGCCTGAATGTGCCAAGGAACCCTCAGAGTTGCTCCAGGATTTGCCTCCTGAGCAGGAACAGCCACTCCAGAGCCGCTGGTTTTGCGTGGCAATTTTTGCATTTCCTTGGGATTTCCTGGCTGGATCCTGCAGCAGCTCTTTGCCATTTCCCCCTCCAAGGTGGGAGTGACATGGGAAGAGCCCGTTTTGCTCAGGAGATTGGACTTCTCCTTCCAGATGAATTGAGAGCAGGAGATGAGCATGAGTTTACTCATCCTAGTGGGGGGAAAAAACACAGCAGAAAATTAAAAGTTCTGGAGAACAATTTTTCTAATTAACTCCCAGTCTCCAAGGCTCAAACCTGGTGCATTTATTAATCTTATTACTCAGAAATGCACTTTTCTATACATGGCTCATCTGTCTTGTACTTTAACTGCTGTTCTGTGTCCATCTTCAGGAACACTGGCTGAAAAAATATTGGGTATAAAAAAGAATGGATGAATGAAACCTAATACATGTAAAGAAACTCCTGGATTTTACTGTTTTCCCTAAATTTTTGTCATGTTGAGGAATGCAAAGAAATTCCCAGTGCAAGGAGGGTAATAACACTAAGCAACTCAAAGATTCTCTATAATAACCTGGAACATTAAAACTAATTGCTTGATTTAAAGGAATTGGGTGAATTAGTACAACAATACAACCTCCAAAGGGGAGAAAGTGCTTAAAAATTCACTATTTATTATTTGCATTTTATTTCACGCATTTTTTACAATAGAAAATGGAAAGGCTGCTTGCACACTCCAGACATCTCTCAGTCTATAGATCCACATAATCCTAATTTATTCCATCAAATCACGTGTCACACTTCCTGAATTAATGCATACAGGGATTGCTTATCAAAAGGACATGACCCGGAAAATGCAGGGAAGTGGAAATGTTAAATTCATTGGGATAAAGGTTCCAAGAAAAAGAGCTTTATTTATTTCCTTCTTCTCTTCTCTTCTCTTCTCTTCTCTTCTCTTCTCTTCTCTTCTCTTCTCTTCTCTTCTCTTCTCTTCTCTTCTCTTCTCTTCTCT
>JAHLSL010000150.1:566291-603068 GCA_025920805.1 Petroica traversi | reverse complement strand
CCTTCCCTTCCCGAAACCTTCCCGAAACCTTCCCGAAACCTTCCCGAAACCTTCCCGAAACCTTCCCTTCCCGAAACCTTCCCTTCCCGAAACCTTCCCTTCCCTCCCCTCCTTTTGATGTCACTGTCCCAGGTACAATTCCTGTAGAAATCCAGCTTTTCTTGAATTCCCTATGCCCGAATCTTTTTTGGGACAATCCTGCCACGGATAATGGGAATACCTCAGTTAGGGATGCACCAAACACATTTTTGTGTCTCTGGAAACTCATCCCAAGTACAAAGTGGTTGAAGAGTCATCCAAAGGAGGCCTGGGTGGGACCTTCTGATCTGCAGAGGTTCAGTAGATGATGCTCCTAAAGGACCACCTGCCCTGGATCCCTGTGCAGGGATGGGAAGAGGAGGTCCCATGAACTGCAGTGAGAACAAGACAGAAATTTGGATTTTTTTTTTTCTTTTTGCTGTCCCATCCCAGGGGAGGATCTTGAAATCCCGGGAAGAAGATCCTGAGGAGGTTGGAGACCTGAGTGTGAGGAGCTCTCAAGCCTCCTGTTTGCCAGCAGCCGCTTTCAGGCAGTGGTTGGAAGGGATCTTCCAACACAAAAGAAAATAATGCAGAAGTCTTGACACGGCTTTCCTGATTATCCTTTGGGAAGGAACAGATCCAAAGGGAAGCTGGATGTGAAAGCACCATGGTGCCTCCAACCTCCCCCCCACTAGCCTCCTGTGAGAAGTTCCTCCTTTGCTCCTCTCACCTGAGCACTCATCCATCCTTCCTGGATAAATCCTGATGCACCTTAAAATATTTATTCTGAATCCCCAAATCCTTGCTGTGGACCCATTCCCTCGGGAATCCTGCAGCTGGGAGTTTAATTACCCAGCACCTCATTAGTGAGTCCTCTCCACCAGCCCCTGCTCAGCCTCGGAACCACGGATCTGACCACAAGCTCCAATCTGGACAGACTCCAGCAGATTAATTACTTTATTTAAAGCAAATTTATTTAAATCACTGCATTTCCAATTAATTCCGCTCAGATTCCAACTCCTTCAACTCAAACCCATGGCATGGCAGAGTTTCTTTTGGAGCGCAAAATTGCTCATTCCCTGCCTTTAGGAATAAAAGTTTTGGGTCATTACATTTTGCCTCAGTCCACTGGGATTACCTAGCACATCTGAAATCCAGAGTTTCATCACAAACACGCAAGAAAATGTGAAATTATTGTCTGGAGCATTCCAGAATTCTGTTACAAACTGGAGATCTCCTTGTCATTACCAACCCTATCCACAGGCACTTTTTTTTCCTGGGAAGCTTTGAACCCATTAGCATAATAAGCTGTTCCTCAAATCCTGATTGCTAATTAAAGCCATATATTATTGTCAGCTCCCCCATTGCTGTGTGGGCTCAGTTTTCCCTCATTAAAGTGTAATAAATGCTCCTTTTTTTTTCCTTTCTTTTTGTTTCCTTTTTCCCATACTTTTTTTTTACTTGCAAAAACAAACTCGAAGTGAACTTACATGAAACTGGATTAGTTCTTTCCCTGCTTTCTGGAGGGAAACTCTACAGCTTATTCAGCATATTTTCCATGTGTTTTCCTCAAATAAAGGACTGTATTGACTCCCAAAGATATCACACAGCTCTGGAGCTAATTAAAAGTCTGCTTCTGTGCAATTACCACAGCACAGGGAGAGCACAAACAGCTAAAAATTCACTGATTTTCTTTGAAACTCAACCCCGGAGTTACTCTGTGCAAATACTAATGGGGAAGTCAATTCCAAAAAGGAAAAAGCGCCAGGGAATGATGGTTGTTCTCAGCACAGAGGGGGTTTAAACAGCTCAGGAGTCCCGCGAGGGTTCCGTGACCCAAAATTAGGAGACAAAAGGAGATGTGGGATGTTAGATTGGAACCCAGCTGGGACAGGCTGAGCAGCCTCTTCCCACAGAGGAAATATTACCAGAAATATCCATGAAATTCCAGAGGAGTGAAAAAACTAAGGAGAAGCCGTGAAGGGAAGGAGAACAAAGTAAATGCACGAATAAAAGGTTCGACTCAGTGATCCTGGAGGTCTTCTCCAGCCTCAGTGGCTCTATGAACTCATGGTTGGAGAGGCTGGAAGGATTCTCCACCCCTCAAGTTGGATGGCTACCCCATGGATGGGTTCCAGAGCATGCCACAGGTTGTCTTTAAACATTCCTGAGTTTCCCAGAGAGGGAATCACCCGTTTGTGGTGAACAGGATGTGCTGGGATACAAAACCACTGGGAATTGGCTCAGTGGGTCAGACCAGGCTGCTGATAACACCAAAATCATGGATTTGATCCCTGAATGACCCATTCACATTAGAGGTGGACTTGATCCTTGGGGGCCCCTTCCAACGCCAATGATCTGGGATTCTGTGTGGAATTGAATCCTTGCAAAAGTGTCGGAGCCTGCCAGAGGGCAGGGCTGGATAGGATATTGGGAAGGAATTGTTCCCTGGGAGGGTGGGCAGGCCCTGGCACAGGGTGCCCAGAGAAGCTGTGGCTGCCCCTGGATCCCTGGCAGTGCCCAAGGCCAGGCTGGACATTGGGGCTTGGAGCAGCCTGGGACACTGGGAGGTGTCCCTGCTCATGGCAGGGGGTGGGGCTGGATGGGCTTTAAGGTCCTTTTCATCCTAATCCAGTCTGTGGTTCTCCCTCTCCATCATGGAATTGCAGGAGTCACATCCAAATGTTTAAATCCCAGGATACTGAAGGTCAGTTTGGGGCTGAGGAGAGGCCACAGGCCAGGTTGTCCCTGCTTCCTCCCATGGAGAGAGGATGTGGGACAGGAGCAGCTCTATGTTTTCCCAGCTCCTGCTTCTTGTTTCCTTCCATGAAAAACAGCAGTTTCCAGAGAAAGGGACATCCCAGCCAAAACAAGCTGGGATTTGGGAGTCTTTCCATGGTCTTTGGGAAAGGGTCTTCCATGGCAGAGCAGAAATCAGGGAAGAGACTTTCTCTCTCCTGGGAATAAATGCTCATCCCATTCTCTTCCATGTTTCCCAGGTGTTGATACAATTTTCTCTGAAAGCCACGATCCCATTGAAGGCTTTCAGCCAGGGAGGTCCCTCTTCCTGCCAGGCTGGATATAGGAGGGGGTTAAAAGTGGAAGAATAGCAAGGAGGGGGTAAATTCCAAGTGACCTGGCAGCTGGGAATGTCGAGGCCTGGAAAAAAAGTGAGGAAAACCCATCTCTTATCCCCTAATGCTCTGTTTTTGGATGTAGAACCCCTGTGTACAATAAGGGAGGTGTTTGGAAAGACTTGGAGGAAAACTCTTCCTCTCATGTGGACTAAAAACTCCATAACCACACTGTGGTATCCCAAAAAAAAAAACAACGAGGGACTCTTATAAGTGTGGGACAAGTCCAGCAATGTGGGGGAAACACAGGAATTATGCAAAAGTCCCAAAAGATAAGGTCCCCCTGAGAAGTGCCTGCAGTGCAGTGTTTCCATTTCACTCCCTCACCTCCCCAAATTAAATTAATTAAAAAGTATTAGCTGGAGTTATTAATCTTTCTGTAATTGCTATCTCAATAATAAGGAATTGATTAATGATTGCATTAGGAATTGTAATAATAATTATTAAAATTTATGCTGGCCAGTAATTACCAAATGCCTGCTAATGGGCGGAATGGAATCATTGAGCTTTCCCTTGGAGGAGTCAGAAAAGTGAGAGGAAACACAAAGTTTTTGGGAGCTGAGGGGCTGAATCCCGATGAGAATCATTCCAAGCCTGTCCTGACATCGGTGCTGAGGTTCCTGCAGGGGATGATGGGATGTGCCCAGAGTTCTGTGACACAAAATTCCTGCTACTGGATCATCACAGAGACCCCTCTGGTGCCCTCCAGACTCCTGGTGATCAGCAAATCCTGAAATTAAGAGAGGGCTCAGCTGACCTTGGCACTGCTCTGGTGAAATAGAGAGGAAATCATGGAATTATGGGGTCATTATAGCTGGAGAAGCCCTTTAAGGGCATCAAGTCCAACCACCAGCCCAGCACTAACCCAGGTCCCCAAATGCCACATCCACAGCTCTTTGAACACTTCCATGGATCAGGAGCCACCGCTGCCCTGGGCAGCTGTGACAGGGTCTGAGCACCCTTTCCATGAAGAAATGTTCTCAGTATCCACCCTGAGGCTCCCCTGGCCCAGGCTGAGGCCGTTCCCTCTCCTCCTGTCCCTGTTCCCTGGGAGCAGAGCCCAACCCCCCCGGCTGCCCCCTCCTGTCAGGGACTTGTGCAGAGCCACAAGGTCTCCCCTGAGGCTCCTTTGCTCCAGGCTGAGCCCCTCTCCCAGCTCCCTCAGCCTGTGCAGGGGCTCCAGCCCCTTCCCAGCTCCGTTCCCTTCCCTGGACACGCTCCAGTGCCTAAATCAGGCAATTAGTAAACTTCAATCAGGCAATTAATGAATGAATATATTTGAGGCCATGCTCTAGGAATGTTCAGAACCTCCTCAGGTGGCAAAGCCTCCTGGTTTGGGGGAGTTTGGTGTGGGGAGGATGTTATTGGACATCCTCCCCACACCAAGAAAACAGGAAATGCATTTGTTTAATTTCATTAACAACAGCTACAAACGCTCCCAAAGGGAAAAAAAAACAGGTACTGTGGACTTTGTCTTCTGCTCCCACCAAGATCTGCACTGGAACATCTCCTTCCACACTAAATGGACACCTTCTACTATCCCAGGTTGCTCTAAGCCCCATCCAATGTGGTCTCGAACGCTTCCGGGGGGGGACAAATCTTCTGGGCAAAAAGGAAAAGGAAACGGGGGCAAAAAAATGAGCAAATCAAATTTTCCTTTAAGAGAACTTCTACTGAAGACCCAGAAACCTGTAAACTTTTAAATGTAATTAGCTGAAAACGAGGTAGTTAAGAATATCTACAGTGGAAGAAATCCTCATATGATGGTTTTACAGTTAATGTTTAATAATGATCCTAAAAATACCTGCCTGAGCACAGTAGAAATTGTGGAGCCTCTGGGAGGTTCTTGGGCAAAAGTCCAAGGAGATATTTTTTATTTTCTCAGTTACCAGAGCTGTGGTTCCTCTCACCCTTTGCTGATGTCGTTCCTGGGGTGTCAGGACTTCTTTCCCATATTTTGTCATTTTTTAAAGCTGTATTAAAAATTCACCTGGCACAGATCAAAAATTGGTCTTTGCATCCTTGGAAAACTCTGTCAGCTCTGCCTTCCTCCTGCTAGATATTCCCTGGATGTGGCAGGTGGAGAAGTTGAGGCCAATCCCAGCTGACTCAGTCAACTGTTCATGGTCTTAAATTTTATTTTTGTGGATCAAAAGATCTTCCACCTCGTGATTCCTGAGTTTTCCAAGACAAGCTGAGATGCTCCCCCTGTGCAGAAGGAGATGGGAAGCAGAGACATCACTCCAGGAGCTTCAAAGCTCCAACAATTCCTATGAAAAGACCAGGTATGGGGGGCTCTGGAGAAGGAAAGAGCACATTTATCCACCTTGAAGGAAAAACGAAGCCCTGGTGGCTCCCTGGAGGTATCATTTTCCTGCCAGTGCCATATTCCCAGGATTGCTGCCTTCCTTAATCTTTTCCATGTTATCAGCACACCCCTGTCACCAAAGGGAAAACTGAACCCTGGGAAAGGCTATTCCGATATCAGCAGAAAATCCTGCAGGATGCTCAGATCAGCCCTTATTCCCACTGCTTTTGAGCCCAGAATTTCACCTTAGGCCTGGGCTCAAGCTGTTTTTTCCTGGGATTTTCATCTCCATGTTTTACCATCCCTTCCAGGTCTATGAGGAGATGGTTGGTCCTGGATGCTTCAAGAGGGAACAGCATCTGCAGGGCTGGGCAGGCATGGATTTCATTTTCATTTTTATTTCTACTTTTTTTTAATTTTATTTTTACTTTTATTTTTTATTTTCATTTTTATCTTTATTGTTATTTTTATTTTTGCTTTTATTTTCATTTTTATTTATATTTTATAGGTTTTCAAGTAATTCTAATGTGCCACAACCTTACCAGACAGCCATGACTCAAATCCCTACAGGAATCAGAGCTATCCCAGGACCAAAGACAGGGATGTGCCTCTTCCCCAAGCTGCGTTCTCTCATTTTCTTCTGCAAAGTTCAAGAGAACTTTGCTGAGGATTTAGGACAAACACTCAGCTGTGTTGTAGGACATTTCCAGGGCTGCATTCTCCCCCTGCTCTCCAGAATTCCACATCTCGGTGCCATCCCCTCACTGCCTGTTTTTATACACATTGTTCAGGGAGAAGACATTCCATAACACAGAATCCCAGGGAAAATCCTTCCCTTCCTAGGGACACTGGCCACAGGACTCTGGGACAAAGGGATAAGAGAACAACTTAGAAAAATGGAGGAAAGTACGGAATAAAAAATCCCAGATGAAGCTAAATCTCTGCTTTATACAGGGCTGACACCAGCAGGACACCACCCACAGGGCCCAACCTGAACAGAGGCTTCGCCCAGGCTTTGATGGAGCACAGGGGGAGCCCATCAAAAGAACCATGGAATCATGGAATGGTTTGGGTGGGAAGGGACCTTAAAGCCCCTCTTGGGCAGGGACAGCTTCCTCTGGGCCAGGGTGCTCAAGGAGAAGGGAGCAGGCATCATCTGAGGTCTCTTCCCAAAGAGACAACTGCTCTACCCAGGGCCCCCCATCCATCCTGGGCTCCAAAGGACACTTCATCTTCCCGAGGAAAAAATACCCTCAATTACTGCACAGGGGAAAGGAGCAGCATGTTTATTGGGAGGAAATCGAAAGTAATTACTCTGGAAAAAGTTATGCTGGGGCCTGGAAGGGTAATGCATTATCTGTCATGGCTGTGAACGCAGCTGGCAGAGCCCATTCCATCACATCCTTCCCAATAACCCCGGGAAGGCTGGAGAGAGCACACAGGGATAAAAGGATGCTGCTCAGGCAGGATTGGTTTTTCTGTACCTCAATCACCCCGTTTGTCCTGGCTCTCCTGGCAGGGGGATCGGTGCTGCCTGCACAGCACTCCAGGCTGGCTTTCCACCCTCTCCCCCCGTCCCTCTGTGCCAGATCTGGACTCCCGGGCTCCCCAGTCCCACAGCAGTCTCCTTTCTGCTCCTCCTTTCCCTCTGAACTCACCATCTCCTCCTGTTTTCCTGCTGGGCCTTCCCTCTGTCCCCAGACTTCTCCAGGAACACAAATATTTCTGCTGCAGAGGCTCTGATGTCACATCAGGTCAGGACAGCCTTTTCCTGCACTGCTGGGAAGCTGAACCCCAGAATTCCATGGATAATCCAGCTCAGCAGATCAAGCATTAACAGCCCTCCCAGCCCTCCTTCTCTTAGATGAGAATACTGAAGGTTTGGGGCAGTTCAGAAATTCCCATCTGTCCTGGGTTGGCCATGTGGCCTGTTTGTATCCCCAATCGTCCCCTGGCTTGTGCTGGGCATTGGGTTCTGCAGCTTTGGGTTGGTCTAGGGAGGGCAGTGGGAGTGAAGGTGGAGGAAGAGGCGGAGCGGCAGCAGGAAGCAGGAAGAGAAGAGCAGAGGAGGGAGCGCGTGGCTCCAGCGCGGCCGGAACTCGCAGCTCCCCGGGATCATCGCCCCCCGTCCCGCAGATTACTACGAACCAAGGTCAAGAGAGCGGGGTCTGCACGCGGCCGGGTTCCCCTCCACCCCGGACCCTGGGGCTTCTTTCCTTCCTCGGGATTCTGTGGGGCTGGCATCGCGTGAGCCCAGGACACCAGGGAACGCCCGGGGGGCCCCTCCCCCACCCTCGCCGACTGCTACAGCCGGGCCCGGCAATCGTCCCCCCACTGGAGAACTGAACCGGACTCAGACGGACTCTGAATCTACCATCTCTTCAGAGGAAGGAGAGGTTTCATTGTTTTCATATTATCCAATTTTTTCCCTATACTTGTAAATATTCTATGTGTTAAATAAATAGTTTTTTCCACTTTTCTCTAAGGAAATTCTTCCCGGACCGGTAGGGGGAGGGGCGATTGGAATCGGCTCTTCCTAGGGGAGACCTCCCAAAGGTTTCCTCCTAAATATTGCCCTAAACCAGGATACCATCTCAAAATACCCCCAGTGCCTGACTCCAGTGACCAGTGGCCCATCCCAGTGTCTCACTTGCCAGGTAAAGTGCCTGACACCTGCCCTGCTTGGGCACAGAAGGACCTGGAGCAGGGATTTGGGAGCCAGGAATGCTGTTCTCCCCTAGGTCACTCCTTTAGGGATCATTAGAAGGATCCCTTAAAGCAACCTGAGCTCAAATGTCTCCCAATGAAAAGCCCAAAGGAATATTGGTTTGCCAAATTCAGAATACATGGCAGAGTTACCTTGGCCTGTGAAGGTACAAGAGGATGTGAGTAGCTTGTTTATGTTTATCTCCCACTCCATGGAAAATTCCTGGCTTTGTGGTGCACTGAGGAGCATCCAGCTCATGTCCCAGCTGGAATGTGGGGGGCCTTTAATGTCCCCAGTGTGTCCTCAAAGAGAGAATTTCCACTTTTAAAACCCTTTCCTTTAATCCCATCTTTGATATTTTCCCAAACTGAACCCTCTGACACCCCCACCCCCACCCCTCTGCACCTCCCACCATCCCAATTATTTCTCTGCAGGGAGGAAAATTGGCCTTTCCTGTGTCTGCAACATGCTCTGCCTTTCCTGGCTGTGGATGTGCAGTGTCCCTCGAGCCTGAGTGCTGCTCTCTGTATTTGCTCTGAAAACAGCCAGTTAAGACTCTCCCCATGTTTTAGGAAGCTCTCAGCAAACTGTCCAAGGAAAATACTCTTTCCAGGAGTTGTGGCAACCTTTACACAGCTTTAAACTGCTTGAAAACACTTGGAGCTGCTGGGAAGTCGCAATGCTGATGTTCCAGCACCCTCTGGCAGCCCTCAAGGGCTTTCAGGAGTTTCTAATATCACCCAGGCTCAGGGTGGGGGTGTTGGGGTGTCTGTGCAGGGCCAGGAGCTGCACTGGTGATCCCTGTGGGACTCTTCCAGCTCAGGACATTCTGGGATTCTCTGAATGCCTCTTCAGTGTTTTATGTGTTCTATGTTTTGTCACCCTAGGGTGGAATCCAGATTTGTTTCCAGCAGGGACAGTGGAAAGGTTTAGAGAGGTGTGAACCCCGCAGTGCCTGTCCCAAACAGCCAATATTTGTGTGTGATCTGTCCCCGGTGTCCCGGGATGCTCAGGGACAGTGATTCCCTGGCTGATTGCCAGTGCTGCTTGTCCCCTTTGTGCTGGGAACAGATCCATAAAAGCGGCCGAGAAACCTTTTCAGCCCAGTTCCTCTTATCGGTTGTCTCAGACAAGTTCATCTGCAAATAAATGTGTTCCCCTTTCTCTTCAGCCTCCCGATAACCCTTGTAAGATAAAGTCCCCTCAGTGACCCCATTAATCACTCAGGACAACATTTGCAAATGAGGATTTCAAACTTTTACCTCCTCTAGGTCTGCTCAAATTTCTGCTTCTGGACTTTAAAATACTGACAGAAAAAAAAAATTAATTCCCCCATTTCCCACCCACTTTTCCACAAAGAGAAAGAAACCTCACAGGTAGAAAGATAAGAACAACCACCATGATCACCTATAAAATTTTTCCAGGGTGTTATCTGTGTTTATCCCTCTTCCAGTCTCCTATCTGTAGCAAAATTCGTTCTTTTAGGAGAAGAACAAAGGCTAAACTGAAAAATGGACGACCTCAGTGAACAAAAAATAGCTTTTGCAATTGTGTTGTGGTAATGAATTATCCCACGTTTCCCTCAGCTTCCTCTCTCCAATAATCTTGGCACAACCTGGGATAGTGGAAGCTCTCCCTGCTCATGGCACTTTCTGGGAAACCAAATTCTCTGCTGGTATTTGGGGTCTTTCCACCCACCCCTTATAGATCTAAGCACAGAAAATATTCCTTCACTCTGGAGATCCTCAGACGATAACACAGAGTTCCAAAATTCCCCTTGGTGACAAGGGAATCCTGGAGTGCTGAATTCAAACCATGCCAGCTCAGCAGCTCTGGGCATGAACACTCACAGCTCCTTAACTTGTGTCACTTGTGGAACGTGGATTCTTTTTAGAGAGTGCAGGGGAACTGAATCTCTCTGGAATTCTACTCCTGTTTCCAGCCCCTCAGGCAGGGTCAGCTCTCTGGGCAAGGTGAAAACCAGAGCTGGGCTCTCACTGGTTCAGGGGCAGGGCTGAGCTCATCCACCAAACCAGAATTCAAATTAACTGGCAGCCCTCATGTCGAAATTCTACCTCCTGCTGCTCTCGGGCGGAGATTAAAATCTGTCAGAGGATGAAGCCTTTGGAAAACTCAGCTTGTGCTCGGGACTTTCTACAGTGGGATTTTCACTCCTGTCCAGGCTCCCTTTGCCCATGGCAGACCCTCCTTGGGCCACCCAAGCCCTGCCTTGGAGAAACTGGCTCAGGGGAGAGGAAATTTGTCCTTTGAATGTCTCTGGGCTGGAGTTTTCTCCCTGCTCCAAAGTCTCTCCTGCCAGGGACCTCAGCAGCTCCCTCATCCCACAGATCCCAAGCCAAGCTGCTCCATTGTTCCATGGCTCCTTCAGGGACAAAGTAGGATCCTGCCTGCATGTCCCAGCACACAACTCCCCACATTTCCAGGAGAGGGAATTATTCCCCAGCCTGTAAGAGGAGACTTGATAAATCAGATTAACCTGTCCCAGCCGTGATGGATTGGTCCTCCCACTCTGGTCTGGAATTTAGATGTCCCCAGAGCCACCTCTTGGGCCAGGAATGCCACAGTCCTGCAGTTGTGGCTGAAATGGGGCTTGAGAGCATCTCTGGGCTCCCACATTACCTGGTTGGGCAGGACCCCAGCAGATGGAAAAGGCAGGGCTGAAGTCAAGCCAGCAGAACTGAACATGTCACCTTTGGGTGAGATTTCCCTGGAAGTGTCCAAAGAACAGCTGGACAAGGGACGGTTCAGTGGGGGTGGGGGTATTTGGTCACAGGTTTGGCTTGATGATCTTAGAGGTTTTTCCAGCCTTAAGGAATTTGTGGTTCTGCAAACCTGGGACAGCAGTGACAGAGCGAGTGTTATAAGGGATGGAAAGGAAGGAATGGAGCCCTTTCCTGGGAATCTGCTCCCTCCGGGTGCTTTTACATCCCTGCTGCTCCAAGTCCTTCCCCTGGAGGAACAGCAACAGCAGAATTTTGTCGTAGATTTGATCCAGACACCACCAAACCCTGACTCCTCAGCCCGCCCACCACACACTCAAAGTCTTTGGTCCAGGGCCTGGAGGGCTCTGGAGTTCATAAATCTGTGTTCAGAGGCAGCTTTAGGACTCCTCATGGCCATGAATTCCTCAGGGCTTCTGCTAAAAAGAGAAAAATGGGTCCAATTACCACTTTTAATGAGCTGGAGCTCACCAGAGGAGCTGTGACAACACAGAGTCCAGCAGCTCTGAGCTTTGTGGGCTTTATCTCTCCCCAAACACCTCTGTGGACAAACGGAGCTGCCTCGCTGAGCATCCCTAGAACAGCAAAATCCAACACCCCTGGTGCAGGTCTGGCAGGAAGAGTGGACGTGTGCAATAATTCAGCTGCTCCCAATGCTCTCCTCCTCTGCCCGAGGGTCTGCAAAGGAAGGGGGGGAGGGAGGAGGAGATGAACACATTCCCAATAACTGCCCAATTATGGTGCTCAGCCCAATTAAAACAAATCTGCAGAGTTAATGGACACAGTTCACAGACTGGTTGTCCTCCCAATATTACCAGGTGTAGAACAAGATTTTGAAATAAATTCCCAGTGAGCAACTGAATGATGCAACATCTGCATTAGGAAAGGTAATTTATCCCAAAGATAAATATGGATCAGGCTGTGGTTGGACCAAGGTGGTGGCAGCTCCTCTGGACTTCCCAGCTCAGAATTGCGAAATGGTTTGGACTTGAAGAGACCATAAAAATCATCTCATTCCACCCCCTGCCGTGGGCAGAGATGCCCTGAGTTCCATGGATCCCACAGGATGGATGGTGTGATTGATTGATTGATTTGTGCTCAGGTTGTCAATTCCTTTCCCTGATCAAGTCTGAGCAGGTCAGGAAGGGATGAAGGGAAGGATGAAGGAAGGGATGAAGGAAGGGATGCTCCTTCCCCTGGAGTGATGAAATCCTCCATCAACTGAAATTCTTGGGGTCAAAGCAGTAGAAATCAGAAATCATTCCAATGGAGATGAGCCTACGGATTGCAGGGAGCTCTCCCACAGTTTACTGGGCTCGGGGAGAGGATGGAGGAGCTCAGAGGTGAATTCAATGTAAATATTTGCCTTCTGTGAACTGCTTGTCTGCTTGCTTTCCTTTAGAACAGAAGTGAGACCAACAGTTCCCTGGATCAGCAGAACCAAGGAAGAGACAATCCCAAAAAATCAGGAAGTGGTTTTAAGGGAGGTATTTTTCAGGATCAGTCTCCCAAGCTTTCTGGGGCTGAATTTCAGCAGAATCCCCATCCTCCATTTCTTGGCAGATTTATGCAGCTGCTTTTTCCCAGCTCCACAATTTTTGCTCTGCTTTGATACTGAACTCACACATCAAAAAGTGTGGAATTGGGGGCTGCATCTGCCCCTGCCCATTCATTATTTCCTCTCCACGGAGGTGCAGATTTACAACGTTTTAACAATTTGCCCTTGTTTCCTGTAAATGTTTCTTCAGTAAATTGAAGCAATTACTGCTGTAGGTGATCAATACTGCTGCCAATTCAGGGGTTCAGGAGCTGAGACAGGGATTGGGGTTGGCAGCACGGAGTTTATTGGTGCTGGAATACATCATGGGATAGGCTGTGGAACAAGTAGCCCTTCCCTGAAAAGCATGGAAACGTAAAATGTAGGATTATTTGGGATGAGTTTAAGGGTTTACTTGGGAGGAAAGAAGATTTTTCCCACTATTCGATGTTCCAAACACAAAGGAAAATGCAAATGGATTTCATTAGCATGCAAATATAAGAGTTGGAATTGTCACCCCAAGGTGTGAAGCTTTTCCCTGCGTGCAGAATGCTCAGAATCCTGAAATTCTAGGAGAGGGGGATGGCAACAAAGCCAAAATAAGCCCCCAGAAAAGAAGTGGGCTCCAATCCAGCACCAGCTCCAGGCAAATCAAAATGCACAGGGAAGATCCAGACGGGTGTATTGACACACAAAACATTTGTCTGCTCCCAAATTTCCGGCTCACAGAGAGAGTTTTCCATCACAAGGTGAGCGTGGGTCCCCCAGGAAAGCTCCCCTGGCTCATTCTTCATGGCAGCTTCTGCGATGACCTCTGGATATTTGTTCCTGGGGAATTTCCAGAAATATTGAAAAGTGACGAATTGAAAAGCACCTGAAACTCTGATGGGCTTCTTTTGGATTTTGCATTTAATTGAATTTTATCCTGGATTGTCCCAAAGTGTCACTGAGAGATGATGTGTCTTTTATTGCTCCTGGGAAGCGTTTTCTTCCTGGAACAGCAGCTCTGTGTGGACACTTCGTTAAAACCCCCTGTGCTTCCTGCTCCATGGGCACTTCCACAGGGAATGGGAGCACTGGTGCCACAGCCCATCCCAGCTCCAGCTCTGCTGCCGCTTTAGAACGAGACAGGAATTTTATCCAACCCCAAGGCGATGGTCTGAGGGAGAAATGTGACATTTCTGTGTCCTCTGAGTGACCAGAGTGAGCAGTGGGGACTGTCCTCCTGTGCTGCAGAGGGTGAGGGGCCAGGGTGTTCCTTGTCATGCCAGCCCCTTTTCCATGTCCTGTGCAAGGTTAACAGCTGCACATCAGG
Organism: Petroica traversi; assembly: GCA_025920805.1. Taxonomy (NCBI): domain Eukaryota; kingdom Metazoa; phylum Chordata; class Aves; order Passeriformes; family Petroicidae; genus Petroica; species Petroica traversi. The sequence goes on along the minus strand of JAHLSL010000150.1, from coordinate 589,305 downwards.
AGAGGAATTAATGGATCCTTTCCTGTTCTGTTCTCTCCTGTTCCATATCCATTCCTGTCTGGGGCTGATTTTGTTCCAAAGCTGTGTCCCCATTATTCTCGGGGCTCTTGGTCCTTCCTTCACTGCATAATAGGAAATAATCAGGAAAAATTCCTTTTCTTCCCAAGGACTGCAGCATCATTCAGCAGCCACCCCTGTGACCCAGCACAGCCCACAGGGAGCAGGACCTGGAACTGGAGCACATCCCAGCCGAGGGAGAAGCTCTGGATAGGGGTCAGGGGGATCAGAGCAGGCTGAGGGGAGATCTCACAGCCGTTTCCAGCTTTCTCCTGAGGGGCAGCTCCGATCTCTGCTCCTGGGACAGGGACAGCAGCCAGGGAAGGGCTGGAGCTGGGCCAGGGCAGGCTCAGGCTGGAGATCAGGGAAAGGCTCTTCCCCCAGAGGGTGCTGGGCACTGCCCAGGCTCCCCAGGGAATGGGCACGGCCCCGAGGCTGCCAGAGCTTCAGGAGCCTTTGGACAGCACTGCCAGGGATGCCCAGGCTGGGATTGTTGGGGGGTCTGGGCAGGGCCAGGGGCTGGATCCGTGATCCCTGTGGGTCCCTTCCTGCTCAGGATATTCCATGATTCTGTGAGAGGAGGGATGCAAAATGATGAGAGGCTGGAGCAGCTCTTTTGTAAAGACTGAGGGAGCTGAGAGAGCCTGGAGAAGGCTCAGGGGGGCCTTTTTGTGGCCTTTAGCACTTCGAGGGGGTTTGAAAATAGAGGAGAGTGACTTTTTACAGGGGCAGACAGCCACAGGACAAGGAGTAATGACTTTAAATTCAAAGAGGAGACGTTTAGAATAAATATTGGGAAGGAATTGTTCCCTGGGAGGGTGGGCAGGCCCTGGCACAGGGTGCCCAGAGAAGCTGTGGCTGCCCCTGGATCCCTGGCAGTGCCCAAGGCCAGGCTGGACAGGGTTTGGAGCAGCCTGGGACATTGGGAGGTGTCCCTGCCATGGCAGGGGGTGGAATGGGATGGGCTTTAAGATAATTTCCAACCCAAACCATTCCATGATTCTGTGATTCCACAAGGATAAATGGGGATGTGGGGCAGGGTGTGGAGGAATCCCAGCACAGTGAGCAGCCTCCAGACAGGAATTGTTGGTGACTGCCGAGGAAGGGGATCGCAACCACCCCCCGGGCTGGGCTATGCCAGAACAGAGCTCCCAAAATGGGCCCAGAGGCACCAAACTGCTCTGCTTGGTCTGGAGAGCTGTGACAGGAGCTGGCAGGGCCAGGGAGCAGCGGTGCAAAAGTCCCTTGCGACAGGTCCTGGCAGCTCTGCTGAGCCCAGCACTGGGGGGGCAGACTGGGGGCTCCCCCTGAGCCAGGGACAGCAAAGTGACAGAGGTGACACAGAGCTGGCACCACACAAAGCACTGTGCAGCACCGGGCTGGCCCTGCACCTGCTCTGCCCCTCTGGAGACATTTGGGGCTGAAAGTGGCACAGATAGGTCCTGGCAGGGAAGGAGGGGACCAGGACTCAGCAAACGCTCCTGAGAGGACCCAGCTTTGCAGCTGGGAAGGGGAAATTTCCTTTTCTGTGCCTTCCCTGATATCCTTTGTCAGCTCCAAGTCTCAGCTCTGCAGTGCTGGGGCAAACTGGGACAGCCCAAACCCCCAGATGGAGTGGAGCCACATGGAGCCAGGACAAGGCCACCTGACCTCCCGTGGGAAGTGTCCCCTCTGGCTGGACCAGGAACAAGCTCTGGAGATGTGAGGGGATGAGGAGAGCACGAGGTACAGCTCAATATAAGGGGGAAAAATCCAAACGGGGGAAAGGTTTAAGGGCACTGAGAGGAAATGGGGGAAGCGCACAGGAAAGGGAAAGGGGAAAAAGGGGAAAAGGAAAAAGGGGAGAAAGTGAAAGGGGAAAAAGGGAAAGGGAAAAAGGGGAGAAAGGGAATGGGGAAGGGAAAGAAGAAAAAAAAGGGAAAGAGAAAGGGGGGAAAAGGGAAAGGGAAAGGGGGAAAAGGGAAAGGGAAAGGGGAGAAAAGGAAAAGGGGAAAGGAAAGGGAAAGGGAAAGGGAAAGGGGGAAAAGGGAAAGGGAAAGGGAAAGGGAAAGGGAAAGGGAAAGGGAAAGGTGGTGAGATCTCTGCCCCAGGTGCTGAGGATTGGTGCTGAACTGGTGCCTTTAGTACAGCAAAGTGCCTCCCAGGAGTCATAATCCAGTGGCAGCCTCAATCCAGGTCCCTGGAGGTGTCTCCAACGAGGACAGATCCGTACCCAGCACTTGGCTCCTCTGGAATGCTGAGGTGGGGCAGGGGTGCCCAGCCCAGCCCATCCTTCTCTCCTCAGGTGAGTCAAACTCCCCCAGGTGAAGTCCCAGAGGTGCCACTGCCCATGTGAAGCCCCAGCAGGGAGAGACTCCTCCAAAACAGACACTGGAATTCTGTACCCTCGGATCCATGTCCCAAATGAGGGATGTGCAGCATCAAAACCCTCAGCTGTGGGAATGTCAGAGCTGCTCCATGTGAGGAAAATTAATCCACAAACAGCAGAGGTTCATGTCCAAAAAGGAGACAGAGGAGTCCTGAAACTTTATTCCAATAAAGGGAGAGCCCATGGGGCATTTCCCCAGATTTTTGGAGGATGCAGCCTCCTTTTTATCCCAATTTCCTGCCTGTCCCTCTCTCTCTCCCCATGGGCTGAGGTATTCCAGAGGCACAGATTTCCCAAAAACACCCAATACCTAAAACCTCCCTCTAATGTACAATTCCCCCCTCCTTTGTCCTTCCCTTGTGTCACTCAGTGGAATTCCTCATGGAATTTATGGATCTTCTCGTTGTTCCTTTCATCTTCCAATATTCAATTTTATTTATGAGCAGACCTTTGGATTGTCTGTAAATGTAAATTTCCCTCGTTCTATTCATCAATCAGTGGAATCCTCCCCATTGTTTCTCTTATTTCTCAGTGCTGGTTTTATCCACTGGCAAGACCCACAGTTTGTTTGTAAAGACAAGTTCCTTATTCCTTTCATCCAGGACTTCTTCTCCAAGTTCATTCCACATCCACCCCGCTGCTTCCATGCATTCCTGCAGAGACCATGGCATGCAGCTTTAGCAACCAGCTCCGTTTCTCCAACAGATAATTAATAATAATAATAAACATTAATAATAATAATAAACCAGAGTGGAGCATTTTCCAGAATATTCTTGTTTCAAGCCAAGCCTCTGTTCTCACAGCCTGACAGATATTCCCTTTTTTCCCTACTTCAGGCCCTATCACAAAGGATCATCTTCCTGCTCTTTCACCCTATAAACAAATTGTTTTCTTAATTTGTCACATGCTGGTGCCTGCAATTGTCTCCTCATTATTCTCTTAGCAGATGATTCTCGGCAGCTCCTGGGAAGGATGCTCCCAGGCAGAAATTTGTGTCTATTCTTCCCTAAAAAACGGGTGCTTGGATGTTTTCCTGGTTGTCGGAGTTGGGGGAAGAGCTCCTTTCATCAATGAAAGGCCCATTCAGCCTGGACCGAGCCCACAAGAGCATCCCCAGCTCCAGAGTATTTTTAATTGGTTCCATTTCAAAAAAACTGGGCTGCACAGCTCTTGAAAGGGTCTTAATTCTTATTAATTTTCCTGATAGCAGACGTGGCCTCCTTTTGATGTGCAAATTCGAAACTATTTTTCCACACACAACCCCCCCTTCTCCTGCCGTGTGTGCGTAGATTGGGATCTGTGGGAAATGAATTCAGAGCAGCTCTGGGGGAAGGGATGGGAGGGATGGCAGGGATGGGAGGGATGGCAGGGACAGGACCGGGATGTGCCAGGGGAGGAGGAAGCAGCAGCCAGGAGATGTCTCAGGGTTTCAAGCAGGCAACTGTGGCCATGGAGAGCTCTGGGGGTGCAGGTGAACCCCTGTGGGACCCAGAGGTGCTGCAGCATCCAGGGACAGCCAGGAGTGCTGAACCCCGGGCTCTGACTGCCCCCGGGGCTGGGCCAGGCCCCGTGTTGGTCACTGCTCTCACCCAGAGCTCGGCACCCACTCACCTTGTCCAGAACGGGGTAGGAAATGCTCTGTTTTATCCAGGATTTTAATTTTCCCCTCTTTCAGTCACCATCCCAGATTCCCAGAATGGTTTGGGTGGAAGGGCCCCTAGAGCCCATCCAGTGCCACCCCTGCCATGGCAGGGACGCCTCCCACTGTCCCAGGCTGCTCCAAGCCCCAGTGTCCAACCTGGCCTTGGGCACTGCCAGGGATCCAGGGCAGCCACAGCAAATCTGGGAAACACTTTCTGGAGCCAGGGATGGTTTCCTGGCAAGGTTTCCTCTGCTCCTGTCTCAGCAAAGCCCTGCCTGCCCCTCACCTCACGGGTCCTGGAGCAGTAGAAAGAGCCTGGCAGTGTCCCAGGCCAGGTTGGATGGGGCTCAGAGCAGCTTGGGACAGTGGAAGGAGTCCCTGCCCATGGCAGGGGTGGAATGAGATGAGCTTTAAGGTCCCTTCCCACCCAAACCACTCTGTAATTCTGTGGTTTCATGATCTTCCACTTTTCAGCAATTTATTTCTATTTATGGGTCGAGGGCACTCATCTGCTGCCCACAATAAGGGAAAATAGCCGTAAAATTTTCTGTACAAGACCATCACTATTTTCCCCTGTCCCTTTTCCCATCATTTTTCTCTCATTGCTGATCACCACCTGCAGCTGCATTTTTAAGGACCAGGTCAGCTCTGCAGACCCTGCACTGCACATTTTTTGGGCCTCAGTCCCCTCAGACCCCCCCAGGTTTTTTTTCCAGCCTCCCCTTCCCAAGGATAAACTTCATCCCCTAAAAACACAACCCTGCATTTACCAATATTAAAATCCACATTTTTGGCCCCTTTTTGTCATGTAATTCCAAACCTTCTGTAAAAACCTCCTTGTCCCTGAGCACCAGTTTGTGTCACCTGCAAAATTCAGGGGATGATTTAAGGCAAGCCTGGCTCGGGCTCTTGAGGAGGATCGAGGCTTTCCCTGCAGCCTCCCAGGAACTTGTGACAACTTGCACAACTTGATGACCTTTTGGGGACATTCCATCCCCAGCAAACTGTTCCAGGGAGGGGAATCAGAGCTATCCAAGGAATGTAGATCAAATCAAGCAGAAAAGAGAGAGAGGCTCAGTTTGGGAAAGGTTTACCCAACCTCATAATGGATATTGTTTCTGTCACTTCTGCCCAGAATGAAGGACCCAAAAATGGGAGAGAAGCCACCCCCAGTGAAACTCCCAGGAATATTTTGAAGCAATGCCACTTAAAATTTATCCTGTACAGCCAAGTGATAAATGGAGAGTGAGGCAATGCAGCCAGTGTGGAGAATCCAAGCTTGACCATAATATGGAATTTATGTAAAAATAAAGGAGGGGATAATAAATGTGATATGGAAAGAATTAATTTTTTGGTTCAGGAGTTTTGCTTTAGAACAAAAAGAGATGCTCAGCCCATCTCCAAATAAACTTTACTGAATCCCACTCTGGACTGAGCCTCCTTCAGTGGGCACTGTGGGATTTGGGGGTGAAGGAGGGAGATCCTTCAATTCCAGGCAGGTGGGAGGTGCTGCCCAAGCATTTTTCCCACACCAGGATCCTTTGTTTGCACTTTGGCATCTCCCAGCTTCAACTGGGATTGCAGCAGGGAAGAGCATGGGCATGGATGGGGATGGGACTGCAGGAAAAGTGTCCACAGAGGATATTTTCACCCCAGAGTGGTGGATTCCCCTCAAGCAAAGCCCCACTGCCTTCCCAGGGATGGGCAAACAGGATGAGGGGGTGGAAAAGTTGGCTCAGTGGGGGCAATACAGCTTGGGTGGATCCATGGGAAAAAATTTATTCACTCTTATATAAAAGATACGAAAACTCCAAGCCTGACTCTGTTGAGGACAGTGGGAAGAAAGGAAGGGAAGCTACAATTCATAAACATTTTAAACTTTCCTATGTCTTAACTGGAGGGAGAAGACTGAAAAATTTAACAGGAAGATCCTGTTCCCAAATTTAATTGGATATTGGCACAGAATATGCATGAAAGGTTTATTTTAACTCAGTATTCCTGAGATTTAACCTGCACATCCAGGGCCTGTCTCCATCAGCTCCTGCCCCATTCCCGAGCTGGGAGGGACTGGGGCTGCTGGGGGAGCACCTGGCACAGGTGAGCAAAGGCTTGTGTGGCTCCAGGGAACCATGGCACAGCCAGGTCCTCCTGGAAACCTCTGGGAATGTTCTCCAGAAGGGTTTCCAAAGGATAAATGTTGACTTTCCACAAAAACAGTGTCTGAGGGCTGTAAATGCCCATCAATGCTCTTAAGAAGGGCTACAGTTTGTGACCTCAAATCTCATCACCTGGAAAATTAATTCCCACCCCTCTGGAGATTTCACCATCCATGGTCCATGTCCCAGAGCATGGGGACAGGGACAGGACAGCAGAAACTGGGAGGAACTGGCCCAAAATAATCCCATGTGTGTAAAAGTTTTGGAAGTGTGGAACCCTGAGGGGACACGGGGCTGAAGGGTTGCTTTCTACCCCTTGGTTTCTCCTTCACCACAACGCAGAGAAACTACCCAAAGGTTTGGTTATTTCTGTTTAATTCCACATATTCCTGGTTTGAGGGTGGCCACTTCCAGAGGGAGCCAATTCCTGGGGAGCACTGAGCCCTCACCCTTGAACTTGAGCCCAGTTTGAGTTGTTAAATCAGCCAAAACACCTAAAACTTGCACCAGCCTCGGCCTGAGGCCACATCTGAGCCTTTAAAAGACAAATCTTCTGGCAGAGGAGCAGAGGAGAGACTGTGGAAAAGAAAAATGAGGCCCTTGTTGGAGCCAGGTCACGTTAGAACATTTTACACAAAGCCTACAATGGAGCGTGGGCTTTTTCCAATTTTTTTTCCTGGATATTTGCTTGCAGAAACTGCCAGGTCACCCTGTGCCACCACCCAGGGATGTGCTGAGCAAGCAGGAGGATTCCGTGGACAAGAGGGACAATTCCTCAAGCACAGCCATGAAAATGTCATCAGTGTTTAATGAGTTTATTCTCATTTGTAGCCCCTTTGTTTCGATGGCACCCATTGGAATAAACTCACTCTGGGATCCCTGGATTCTCCAGCAGTGGGAAACAGCAAGCAGCACTTCAGAATGATGGAGAGAACAACCTTGGATGTCCCAGAGCAGCTGTGGCTGCCCCTGGATCCCTGGCAGTGCCCAAGGCCAGGTTGGATGGGGCTTGGAGCAGTCTGGGATAGTGGAAGGTGTCCCTGCCATGGTAGGGGGTGGCACTGGATGGGATGTAAGATCCCTTCCAACCCAAACCATCCCATGGTTCCATGATTCCTGGTTTTGGGGTGGGATGGGGAATGGGACACCTGCTCTGTGCTGTTTTCCATGGACATGTGGGTTTGGGAATAATAAAACTCAAGCACTAAATGAATTTCCTTGACGTGGAGAAGGAAGAGGCTCCCGTGTGCTCTCAACACCTGCTGGGGATTCTCCCTGAGAAAAATCAGGATTCATTTAGGGAAGAAAACACTGAGTGTAAACAAACAGCCTGGGCTTAGGTTCCTCTTGAAAGTGATCCTGGCAGGATGAAGGGGTTGGTGCTCCTGGGCAGGACCAGTGGGGTGGCACAACTCACATGGCTCCCCCCATCCCAGCAGCTTTATCCAAGATATTTTGGGCAACACAGATGCAGATTCCAGCTCTTAAATCTTTCAGGCTTATCAAAGGGCTTGTTGCTTTTTTTTTTATTCTTCTTTTCTTTTCCCATTTTCAGCCCAGTAGATTCTTAACCACCGAGATCTTCTTATGTCTAATAAACACAAAAATGCTTCTCTTTTCAGCTTTGCTGCTAAAGTCAGGATGATTATAAAGCTAAATCCCAGGCATATGGCGTGGGTGCTGCTCCTGGAAACTTCTCCTGGGTCTGACATTGAAGGGGGAATTATCCCTTGGCAGGAAAAGATGGAAAACAGAGCTGTCCCCCCACAGCTCCCTGTGCCGGGGGGCAGAAACAGCTGAACACGAGGTGACAGGGTGGGGGGGGCACCCTCAGGGCTGGTGACATTTCTCCTTCATTGGAGGGAGAGAGGGAGCAGAGGGACAGAGGCAGGGAAATGTTTAAGTCACCTGAGCACCTGAGTCATCCCAAAATTCTGGCCCTGCCTCCCTGAAAGCTGCTGCATCCCAAAGCCCTGCCAGGCTGGAGCAGTGCTGGGATGGCCCAGCTCAGGATGCTCTGGGATTCCATAAACCGGGAAAGAGAGGAGCTGGCAGGTCAGGCAAGGAGAAGCAGGATCTTGTTGGGAAGTGCAGAGGTGGCCGGGCACAGGTGCCATCCCAGAAAACAGGGTGCAAACACCTGGAGCTGGGATCTTCCGAGCCCAAATCAGTGCCAGGGATCACACCAAGGCACTGGGAAGATGCTTCTTATTAAGGCCACCTTCCAAAATCAGACCCCAAAAAAAAAGGCCCAGCTGCCTCCTCCACAGATGGGGATGAGCAGCAGGGAAACCTCAGCTCCTGGCTCCATCCAAAGTGCTGGAATTCAGTGGGATAGCCAGCCAGAGCCACTGCACACCTCAGGGGATCCAAAAGAGCTGCAAATCAGGGGCTGCTCACCACAAACTGCAGCTGCAGGAGGGGCCCAGCCAGGCTCAGCCATGGCTCTTGGAGAATCCCTCCCTGCGTGGGATAACAGCCCCACTGTGTGGATCCACAGGATCCAGAGCATCTCCCAGCAGTGCAGGGGCACTGACAGGGCAGGGGACACCTTCAGAGCTGAGCTTCACACATGGAGCAGGGCAGGGCAGGGACAGGGGAAGCCCTGACGTGTTCCCGGTTGTGTTTTGTGTGTTTGTGTTTGAATACTTTTTTTTTCCATATTATTTCCAAGTTTTACACTTCTCAAAGTGATCCTTTTTTTCCCAGAAAAGGGCGAGTTCCGTGTGTTTGGACACCACCTCTCCCCGTTAGTTGGAATTAAGATGCCACTACAAGGACTGACATTGTTAAAAAGAGAGGGGGCTTTACAGATCCTTTAAAACATGGGAAGTCTGTCTCTAATTTAACTTGCAAAGGAATGCTGGTCTCCAGCATTGCCTCTGGTGGCACCGAGCTCTGCAGAGGGACAGCTCCAGCCCTGGGGTGGCAGCAGGAGCAGGGCAGTGCCCATCCCCTGAGCTGGCACTGCTGGGGCACCTCCAGTGCTGGGGCAGCTCTGGGACCCTCCTGACAAGAGAGACCTGGAGGGGCTGGAGCGCGTCCAGGGAAGGGAACGGAGCTGGGAAGGGGCTGGAGCCCCAGCACAGGCTGAGGGAGCTGGGAAAGGGGCTCAGCCTGGAGAAAAGGAGCCTCAGGGGGGACCTTGTGGCTCTGCACAAGTCCCTGACAGGAGGGGGCAGCCGGGGGGGTCGGGCTCTGCTCCCAGGGAACAGGGACAGGAGGAGAGGGAACGGCCTCAGCCTGGGCCAGGGGAGCCTCAGGTTGGATATTGGGATCAATATTCATGGAAAGGGCTCTCCAGCCCTGGCACAGCTACCCAGGGAACTGCTGGAGTCCCCATCCCTGCAGGGATTTAGCCACAGCTGTGTGGATGTGGCATTTGGGGACATGGTCAGAGGTGAGCATGGTGGAGCTGGGTTTCTGGTTGTCTCAGTGATCTCAGAGGACTTTTCCCATTGAACAGCTCTGTGATTCCATGAGGAATAGCGCTGCCTTCTCTCCCCTGGTGGGGGGAGGACTTTCAGTACTCCAGTCACTGATGCAGAACTGCTCAGTGAAGAGTCCAGCAAGAGCTCCAATGCTGGGAGAAGCTTTTCCATAATTTTGTGGCTCTCACGCAGGATTTTGCCAAGGGAAAGGCCCAGGGGAGCCAGGACAGCTCTCGCTGGACTCAGTTTCCTCTGAGTATTCCCACAAAATATCAACCCTGAGTGTCTGGGACGAGCTTCAACATGAACTACTGGAGATGTGCCATGGTCAAACCCCAACTTCTCCCTCTCCCAGGGGCAAAGACAGGAACCAACTGCAACTCTGAGCAGTTCAGACCTTCATGAGCTTGAGCTGCAAGGAGGAAAACCCAGCCCAAAGCCAGCAGCGAGGCTCTGCCTGCTGCCACCATGAGTGAGGGAATGGGTGAGTGCACAGGTTGAAACCTGAGGTTCTGATCTCATCTCAGGGAAAGGCTCTGCGGGGTCCTTATGGGGCTCCCTGTCAGTATTTCACACGTGGCTCCATAAATCAAACACTCCTGAAGGCAGCTCCCAGCCACAGGGCTTGATTTGGGAGCATCCTTGATTTTGAAAAGCAGGAGGCTGCGCCTGTAGGAAAAAATAATCCCAATAGATGCAAGCCCTGGTTCTGGGCCTTTGGGATCCTTTGGGTCTCTGTTCCCAGCACGGATTTTGTGCACGTCAACAATTTATCTCCTGGATGAGTGCTCTGAACAGTGGCCACATTCTGCTCCAGGTTTTTCAAATATTCCTTCATGATGGACAAAGAGTTTGATACACAAATGGTCTAAGGGTTCCCTCCCTTCCTGCTGTGCTCCTGAGGGGTGACACAAAGGGGGTCAGCAGGGAGCAGTCCTGGTCCCGAGGGAATGAGATTTGCAGGATATTGTCAGCCAGACTCCTCAATGGGCAAGGTGCCTTCCCTCATTATCTCCCTGCTGGAATACCTCAAAAACAAGGAGTGCTGGAGAGCTGCTCTCTCCAATGAAGTGCTGAGACATCTGAAAATCAATTCCCTGGCCCTGGGAGTAGCTTGCAGTGAAATATTTCACAGGTCACTTGATAAGGAAACCTCCATTCCAAAGATTCCAAAGGAGTCATTACCTGTTCAATGGGGAAAAAAAAACACCTTGAGGATGGAAACAGAGGTCGGGTCCACTTTGCAAAGGGTGGCAGCTCAGCCCAGACAGCCCAGGTATTCTTTTTATCTCTTGCAATATCAGGTTTCAGAGCTTTTTCCCAGGTTGCATGTCCTTGCTCCTCCTCAGAGCCAAGTGCCCGGCACAAATCTCCTCCAGCCTCCTGTGAGGGACCATTTTCTGCAGCAAATGACCACTGAGATGTGATAAAGAGGCTGTGGAACCCCATCAGGCACCAAATAATGCAGCCTTTGAGTGTCCCCTGAAAGATGGCCTGAGCCAGAGCACAACTTGGGGGCATTGCTCTGCTCTTGTGACTGGGCTGTGATTTAGGGCTTCACATCCTTCTTTAAAAACTGCCAAAATTAATAACAAAATCGACTCCTTTCCCCTGCAGGGAGCTAAGCAACCCAGTGGACAACGCTGCAGATTGGTTTGGGAAGAGAAATGGGAGCCCAGAAGCTGTAAAATGATGAGGCAAGAAGGGAGACAGAGCACAGCTCTGGGCAGGGAGAGGAACAAGGAGCCCTGTAAATCCCGGGATGTGATCATGGAGCAGAGCAGGACAGGAGCCCTGGGGGTGACTCAAGGGACAGGAGGAGCCCAGAACTCCCCGAGAGTGGAGAGAGATCCTTTGTAAGAGAACATCTCCAATGTCACATCAGCCAGCAGGGATGGCAGCACAGCCGGGGTGGCTCCTGGAAAACCTTGTGGGGAATGGTGATGATCCATGGGAAATTATCAGATCCACGGGAAATTATCTGATCCACAGGAAATTATCTGATCCATGGGAAATGATCTGATCCGTGGGAAATGATCTGATCCACGGGAAATTATCTGATCTACAGGAAATTACCTGATCCACGGGAAGTGATCTGATCCACAGGAAATTATCTGATCCACTGGAAATTATCTGATCCATGGAAATGCTGTGTAAATCCAGTGTTGTGTGAATCCATGCTTGGGCCATTCCCTGGCCTCTGTGTGCCGTTGTCACCTCCTCACCTCAGACACCTGGAACGAGATGTTTTTTAGGATCCCTTCTGCCCCATTCCATGCTACAGCAGAGCCAGGAAAACAGGGGCACAAGGAGGTGATCAAAGGTCTGGAATGGTTTTATAGGAGGAAAACTGGAGGATGAGATTCTCCAGCAGAGCAAAGGGAATTGCTGCATCAAAGGTGTGGAAGAAGTCAACAAAATCATGAGGACATCAAGGACTCAAGTTTTGATTCTCTTCCTGCAGAAGGAAAAGGACAAACAAGCAGGAATCAAGGTCAAAACAAACAAAAAACCCTCTTTCTTCATGCAACAGGAACTGGATCTGCTGAGCTCTTTGCCAAGGAAAACTGCAAGTGCTGAAATCCTGTGTGGGCCTGCGGGAAGAGAGGGAAAGGATTTGGGGGAGAGATGCACCAAGGGGTGCCGAACACTAAAAAAACTGGCAAAAAACTCTAAAAAAAAAGCATAAAAACTCTTAAAAAAACATCTAAAAAAGCAGAAAGCAAAGGATGGGAGTGAGTGCTTGGTTCCTGGAGAGCAAGGAGGTGGATTTTGAAGGGATCTCTGCTGAAGACAAGACACTTCTCCATGGTCTGTGAAGGAAAAGGATCATAACCAGGTTTGCAGGGCTGAAGGTGGAAAAGGAAGGGCTGCCTGCAGAGAATTCCAGGAGGAGCTGGTAATAGTGAGTGAGAGGGTGACAGAACAGCAGCTGGAATTCAGTGGAGACAAATGGAAATGGATGCACACAGGGAAAACAAACCCTGACTGCAAATGGACCATAATGGGCTGTGAAAAATCCCCACCCGGGAAGGAGGGCTGGAGTTATGAGGGACATTGCTGGGGAAATTGTCAGCACAGCTCTTTGCAGGGGTCCAAAAAATTGGGAAATTGAATGGTGGGGACAGGCAGGGAATGAAAAGGAGCCATCCTGGTAAAACTCTGAGGTTCAGCTGCAAGCAGGAAATTGGGAGTGTTCCCTGTCCTCATCCCAGCTTCCAGGGGCAGAGGCTAGAGGATTTACTGAGAGGAGCAGTAAGGAAGGAAAACCAGACATTTTTGGATGGAGCACAACTAAAGAGAGGCCAAAGGGAATTCCCAAGGCACAGGCAGCTGGAGCCAAGGAATTCTCATCTCTCCAGGCTGAAGCTGCTCCCAAGGCTTCCCCTGTTTGTTGCTGCTCCAGGGGGGCAGATCCAGGGCAGGACTGTTTGGGATGATCCAGGAGCCAGAGGACTGCAGAGATCAGGGAAGGACCATTACATGGACCCAGGTCCAGCAGCTCCCGTGCCAGGCTTTGTCCTCCCCTGTGTCTCATTTCACCTTAGGCTGAGGCTGTCCCAGCTCTGTTTCTCACAGGCACTCACTCAGAATTAATCGTGTCTTCTCTCCAAACATGGGGCAGTCGGGCCCTGCTTTAACCTGTGCTCTCATCTCAGTTCTGGGCTCAGTCTCTTCAAACTTTATGAAGGTCAAGCCTGGTGGAGCTCATCCCTGTGGAACCTGAACTCTTCCTCCTCTCCTCTGCTTTCCAATCTTTATCCTCCCCTCTGGCAGGACCTGCCCTCACATTTCGTAGGGGCTTTGGGATCCTTCAAGGTTCCACAGAATCCCAGAATGGTTTGGGTGGGAAGGGACATTAGAGCCCATCCAGTGCCACCCCTGCCATGGGCAGGGACACCTCCCACTGTCCCAGGCTGCTCCAAGCCCCAATGTCCAACCTGGCCTTGGGCACTGCCAGGGATCCAGGGGCAGCCACAGCAAATCTGGGCACCCTGTGCCAGGGCCTGCCCACCCTCTCAGGGAACAATTCCTGCCCAATATCCCATCTATCCCTTTCTTCCCTCACCTTTAATCCATCCCTCTTGTCCTGGTCACTTCAAGCCCGCATGACAATGTGTCTTTGTGAAGTTATTACAGGTCCTTTGATTGGAGAACTTGGTAAAAATCTCAACAGAAATCAAGTGGATTGTGCCCATTGGATCTCTGGGCCACTTGATCTCCTCCTTGCTGCTCCCCTCAAAAACTCCAGGACAAAAGCCCGGTTGAATTTCCCAGGAATTTGTCTCCCATGCTCCCTAATTCCCCTCCTTAGTGCACTTCTACCTCATTTGAACATCACTTTTAATAACCTGCCCTTCCTGAAGCTGCTCAGGAGCATTTTTTCCAATCAAAGTCTCGCTGCTTTCTTTCCCTCTGATGGTGAGGAAATGTGAAGTGAGAGCTTTCACAGCAGAGTTAATGCTGTTAATGGCTCAGCTATTTCATCCTTGGATTCCTTTGGAGCTCTGGAATGAGAACCAGCCGGCGCCACCCGGGTGTTGCCGTTTATTTTGTCGGGTCGTTTTATAACTTCATCCACCGAGACAGCACTTGGAGCCACATTTTCTGACTCGTCCCCATCAAGGGTTCCAGACTGAGGATTCCTAGAAACTCCTTTTTCCTGGAAAACTGTGCTTGGCTCTCTGCTGCAGCTGGATCCTCTTCATTCCTTTCTTTGGATTATCCCAGCTTCCTGCTCAGGTGTGTTTGGGAGAAAATATTCCTGGGAGGCAATGCCTGATCTTCCAGTGGGCACTGCAGGGATGCAGTGGAGGATGATCCTCATGAAGGATCCAGAACTTGAAATCATGTTGACCCAGTCCTCCTTCCTCTGCTGCCTCCTTTCCCCCAGGATAAGAATTGGGGTAGTCCAGATCCTGCAGCTGTCAAATCTTCATGGAGAAGCAATTTTTTACATAGGCAGAGAGTATTAGATCAAGTTTTAAACCAAAAGAGGAGAAATTTAGATGGGATTTTGGGCAGGAATTGCTCCCTGGGAGGGTGGGCAGGCCCTGGTACATGGTGCCCAGAGAAGCTGTGGCTGCCCCTGGATCCCTGGCAGTGCCCAAGGCCAGGTTGGACATTGGGGCTTGGAGCAGCCTGGGACACTGGGAGGTGTCCCTGCCAGGGCAGGGGGTGGCACTGAATGAGTTTTAGGGTCCCTTCCCACCCAAACCATTCCATGTTTCCATGATTCCATGTGCTGCTCGCCAGGCGGGGCTGGAGGAAGCAGTGGCCAAATGGCCAAATGACCCCTGGCCTTGGCCACTTCCAGGGATGGGGCAAACCCAGCTTCAACTTCCCCCACATCCCCTTTTCTCTCCCCAGGCAGCTCCATGTTCTCCTCCATCCTCTGCTCCTTCAGGAGCCTCAGTTTTGCTCCCAAAAGCTCCCTGCCCTGTCCCAGGCTCCTGTTCCCCCAGTCCCTCCCAGCTCAGAGCTGTTCCCTGTCTCCCACAGCTCAAATTCAATTCCAGCCTCGCCGAGCACTTCACTGAAGCTCTGGCTGTTTGGTGGAATTTGTATCCAGCAAAAATTGGATTTGCCGTGCTGTTCGAAGCACTTCCTACCTGGGAGAGGGAGCTGTGCCAGCATTAACATTCTGGTCACTGTGTCACCATGGCTGAGGTGCTCCTTTAGAGCTCCCCTCCCCCTGCTCTGCAGGACGAGGCAGCTTCGGGTTTCTCCTTGGGCTCCGTGTGAGCGACACCCGAGTGCCAGTGAAGATCAGGATTCATTGCTGGAGTGTTTGACGCTTTTCCAGTCCCGTTCTCCCTTTTTCCAGGTGTACAGAGCCAGCAGTGCCTCTGGAAGGGGCTGCTGCTCCCTCCCTGTGTTGAAGGAATGAGGAGCACAGAGGGTTGGGTACAGTTCCCTGTTCCCACTGCTGGCTTTGACTCTAAGCAGGACTGAGCTGGGATAAAGCAGCCTCTGTCCAGCAGGAGTGGTCCAAGAGGTGCCAGCAAGGATGAACAGGAAGAACATGAGTGAGTCCTGCTCTAAAACTCCAGCTGAGAATGGACATGGAAATCTCCTGGTTTATGAGGAGATTTTTCCTCATGTTGCTTTGGCTGTGTGGTGAAAATCCAAGTGGAGCTTCCCTGGGATGGAGGATGCGCTCTGGGATTGATCTGCTCTGCTCAAACCCACCTGAGAGTGGGGCAAAGCTGCTCTGTGGAAGTGGTGAATGGGGAGAAGCCTGCCTAGGGAAACTTGGAAATGCCCGGGAAAAGGGAAAAGTGTTCCTTATCCCTCCTTTGGGGGTCACAGGCATCCAGTGCTGGGCACTGCCCAGGCTCCCCAGGGAATGGGCACGGCCCCGAGGCTGCCAGAGCTCCAGGAGCCTTTGGGCAGCACTGCCAGGGATGCCCAGGCTGGGATTGCTGGGGGGTCTGGGCAGGGCCAGGGGCTGGATCCGTGATCCCTGTGGGTCCCTCCAGCTCAGGATATTCCAGGATTCTACAACAGCCCAGGCCTAGGCTTTGCCTTTAGGGGGTTTCCTCCAAGGTCTGGATCTCAGACGTGGGGTGTGGGAAGGATCCCGTGGATCTGAGCCCCGGAGGTGCCATTTCCCCACTCCAGGCTCCTGCAGACACCCCCTGGCTCGGGCTGCAGAAATCCCAAAGGCAGCGTTTGGGAAGGGCAGCTTTCCCGAGGGAAGAGGGGTTGGCACATGGGGATGCGCTCCATCCCTCCCTGCAGACCCAGCCGTGCCCGCCCAGGGCCGATCCAGAGGTGTCCCCGAGCCTCGCACTCCGTGTCCCGCTGCTGCCGGAGGAGGAAACCCTTCCGAGTCCCCAGGGAAGCGGGAGCTGCCGGATTTCTGCAGCGCGATCGCAGTTCCGAGCGCTGCGCAGAGCGAAGTTGCCATCTAGTGGGACAGAGCATCCCTGCAGAGCTGCCTGGGGCTGCTCCTGCTCCCTGCGCCCAGATTCCTCCCCGGGGGGGAATTATCCAACAGGAAAGGCTTCCATTTGTGAGGAAAATCAATCCACAAACACCAGAGGTTCATGTCCAAAAAGGAGACAGAGGAGTCCTGGAACTTTATTCCAATAAAGGGAGAGCCCATGGGGCATTTCCCCTGGAGTCTCTCAGATTTTTGGAGGATGCAGCCTCCTTTCTATCCCAATTTCCTGCCTGTCCCTCTTTCCCCATGGGCTGAGGTATTCCAGAGGCACAGACTTTCCAAAAACACCCAATACCTAGACCCCCCCTCTAAAGTATAATTCCCTCTCCTTTGTCCTTCCCTTGTGCTACTCAGTGGAATTCCTTATGGAATTTATGGATCTTCTCGTTGTTCCTTTCATCTTCCTATATTCAATTTTATTTATCAGCAGATCTTTGGTTTATTTGTAAATGCAAATTTCCCTCATTCCATTCATCAATCAGTGGAATCCCCCCATTGTTTCTTTTATCTCTCAGTGCTGGTTTTATCCACTGGCAAGACCCACAGTTTGTTTGTAAGACAAATTCCTTATTCCTTTCGCACTCACCCCTCTGGATGATCACGGAGCCACCGCGAGGAGCCGCCGCAAACTGAGGAGAGAATAAATGCCGGGTTTGAACCCCAGCCTTGCTGCGGCCCCAAACTTGCTGTTCTCCCACTGGTCTGAGGCAGGAGGGATCCTGTGCATGGCCATGGGAAGGGAAAAGCCACAGGACGCTGTTCTGGGAATTTGCTGTTTGTCTGGGACTTCTCTGGGGCTCTGAGGCTGCAGCTGCAGCTCCAGTGCAGCATTCAGTGACTGCAGAGCTGCTCTGACTCCCGCCCCAATTTTCAGATTTTCCAGGGTAATTAAAACAGGAGCTCTGCATAATTCCAGCACCCATTGGATTCAGCTCCTGCAGGGAATTGGATTGGAAAAAAAAAAATAAAAGGTAATAAACCATCTTTTTCTGGCAGCTCCTACAAATCAGCTCTGGGCTAGGGCCTCCCCACCCTCCCAGGGAACAATTCCTTCCCAATATCCCATCCAGCCCTGCCCTCTGGCAGTGGGAAGCCATTCCCTGGGTCCTGTCCCTCCAGCCCTTGTCCCCAGTCCCTCTCCAGCTCTCCTGGAGCCCCTTTAGGCTCTGAGCTCTCCTTGGAGCCTTCTCCTCTCCAAGTGAGAAAGAAGAAGAAGAAAATAAGGAAGAAATAGGAATAAATAAATAAGAAAACAAAAAAAAAAATTGCTCCTTGAGTGGAATTAAACTCTTCCCCCTCGGGTCATCCCTGGTGTGTGGGACCAGCTCCATGTGCCACCATTCCCAGTGCAAACCCAGCTCGGGGGCTTGGGATGGGGAAACTGAGGCACAGGCAGGGCTTCCATCACCACAGAACAGTTCAGGATCCCACAGAATCAGAAATCTCTTTCCATAGAATGCAGATAAAGGCGGATCAGCCCAGTAAAAAACTGTGTTTGGGCCCTGATTTGGGAAGGGAAAGGCACCAGGATCTCCCAAAGTGCTCTCTTTGCTGGCTCCAGGCACCTCCCACTCTCCCGGCCCCTCAGTGTTTGGTTTTCCCATTGCAAATTCCCAGATTTCTCCCAGCCCTGCTCGAACCCAGCTGTGTTTCCTGGTTTTGTGTCAGTGTTGCTGTAAAGGAGATCTTGCTCTCCAAATCCCATGAAATTAATTTTTTCTTATTTCCCCAGTTTTTGTAATTGATTCTCCCATTTTTTCCCTCGTCTTCTTCGGACTTCCTCCCTTTTTTCAGTAAAGTGTGGAAAAGTTGTTTACACCAGATTTTACCCCTTGTTTTGCTTTGCTTTTTCCTGGGGGCAAAGAGAAAGGATTTTTCCCTTATTCCTTCCCTCTGGGAGTGGGAAATGGGGCAATTTCCCTGCTCTGTTGCTCCCTGGCTGTCAAAATCCTTAATCCCAGCAGGGCAGCAAAATTTCATCTCCTTTCCTAACATTTACCCCCCGACAAAGTGGTGGCAAAGATTGCTTCTTGTTTTTCTCATTTCTTTCCCATCTTTTTTCCATGCTATTCGGTGGTTTTCTTTTGTTTTTATTTCCTTTCCCCCTTCAATTTTCCATCCAGTTTCTCACATCACCCAAGTGGAAAAAGATTTTCTTTGCTCCCTCTTGGGTGGGTGGGTGGGTGGGTTTGCTTGGCTTTTTTTTCCCTCTGATTCTCTTTCCACAAGGGATGAAGGAACATTCCTGAGGGGAGGCCCTGAAGCTCATCCCATTCCCACCCCTGCCATGGACAGGGACACCTTCCACATTCCCAGGCTGCTCCCAGCCCTCTCCAGCCTCGCCTTGGGCACTGCCAGGGATGGGGCAGCACTTCCAGGATCAGCCAATGGCAAATTCCCTCCTCTTCCACCCAAATCTACTCCAGTTTTCCCAGGAAAAGTGGGAATTTCTCACCATGGGCACAATTAGCTGGGAGCATCCATGGAGAATGGGAATGAGAGGAAAACCCCAACAACTGGCTGCCAGAGCCATAAATAATAACGGGGCTTGTTCAGTGTGAGCACAAAATGCACCTAATAAATTTAATTACACCGAAATGAAGAGAATTAATTGGCCCTGCTTAATGGGAAATAATGGACAAGAACTGAGCAGCAACCCCAGCCACTCCTTGGAAATGCTGGGATTTCAGCAAACACACACCTGGAGGAGTAGCACTCCCTGGGGATGGAGGAAGGAAGATCCGGGCAACCTGGGGAGGGGAAAGAGGGGAATTCTCCAGGCTGGGTGGGAATTTTTGCCACAGTACCACCAAAATCCCCTTCCAGGCAGAGTTACCCCCTGGAGTAAAAGACTTGTTGCCACTTGTGGCTTTCAGAGGGGTTCAGAATGTCTTAAAATGGGGGGAAATCCACTCTGCTGGAGCAGCATTCTACAGGAATTCCTGGAATTAAGAAGAAGACTGCAGATGCACCTTTAGTTAAGCACAGCTTCACTCTCATTACTGTGGGCAATAATTAACCGGGAGAATAAAAATGTCTTTTCCAGGCTGATTTTGCCTTGGAATAGCAGGAAGTAATCAGCAGGTGGTAAAAATCCCTCCCTAAACCTGGGCTATTCCCTGTGGCTTGCCTGGAGTTCATCATCATCATCAAAGGAATCGAGGTGATTAACCAGGATTGCCCAGGAAAAATGGGAATTGGGGAGGTTCCATTTCATTTGAGGCTCATGAGGCTGCTCCAAGCCCCAATGTCCAACCTGGCCTTGGGCACTGCCAGGGATCCAGGGGCAGCCACAGCAAATCTGGGCACCCTGTGCCAGGGCCTGCCCACCCTCCCAGGGAACAATTCCTTCCCAATATCCCATCCAGCCCTGCCCTCTGGCAGTGGGAAGCCATTCCCTGTGTCCTGTCCCTCCATCCCTTGTCCCCAGTCCCTCTCCAGCTCTCCTGGAGCCCCTTTAGGCCCTGCAAGGGGCTCTGAGCTCTCCCTGGAGCCTTCCCTTCTCCAGGAAAACATTCCCAGCTCTCCCAGCCTGGCTCCGGAGCAGAGGATGAGGAATTCCCAGCTGTTTTGCACTCCAGACCCTGCAACAGCAGCAGCAACTCCTCCCTTGGCCAGGGAGCAAAGAAATCCTGACCTTCTGATGCCCCAGAGCAAAGCAGTGGCTGCAGGTGTCCAGGCTGAGCACATTCCAGGATGGAAAAAAAGGACAAAAATGGGGGGAAAAGGTGAATTCATAGAAATTTTTTAAAGTCTGACCCCATTTGCTGCCTCACAGGTCATTTAGATGTTCCTCCCAGGAAAGTGTTAAAATTATTCCAAAATCCCAAGGGCACCTCAGGGCTGTAAAACTCTATCCCAAGAGCATTCCCAACTCACTTCCCACTGGAAAGGACACATCCTGCTCCAAAATCAAAGGCAATAAAAGAGCTCCATGAAATCCCACCATTTTTATTCTTTTTATTCCCCCCGGGGAATAATTTCCAGTTCCTGTGGCAGTGCCAAGACTCCAAAGGATCCGGGACCCTGCACCCTAAAATTGGGCACCCAGCCCTATCAGGGACCTGCACCCCAACCCTGGAACCCTGTACCCCAACATTGCAATCCTACAGCCCAAAACTGGCTCTCTGCACCCAGCATTGGGATCCTGCACCCCAAAACTGGGTCCCTGCACTATTTGGAACCCTGCACCCCCGCTCGGTGTCCCAGAGGTGCCCCCAGCATTCCCTGGCTCTGTGACATCACGAGGGAACACCTGGGACTCGGAAAAGGCAGAAAATCCCCCGGGATGAAATCCTGGCTGTGACCACTCAGGGATTTGGGAGCCATTTCTCCACCAATCTCCTGCTCAAGGATCAGTTTTGAGTCCCTTGGTGTCATCCACGTGTCCAGGAACCCTGAGGTTGTCACAGACATTCCTGGAGCCTTGCAAGCATTTGGGATTTAATTAAAAGCTCTATATAAAAATGTGTTTGTGGCACTGTTCTGGTTGTGAAACTTGAAAGGAAAATAATGAATCCTCAATTCAGCCAGGGGCCGGCCGAGCATCTTCAGGGATTCCAGATTTCCCCTGATCCCACATTGCAGAGAAACATAATGAAACCCACTTTTATTTTCATTGGAAAGAAAGCACACAGAGATCTCAATCCTCATCCCCTCCCTCCCCCAGGAATGAGGCACAGCAATAAAATCCTGCAAGAAACTCCCATGTTCCTCTTTTCACGTGGAGAAACTTTCCTTGGATGTTCTCCTGCAAATTAAAACCAGCATTTCCCAAGGAGAGGGGCAGAGACAGAGGGATGGGTTTTCCAAATTAAATTAAAGCATCCAAAGAGGCTTGCCTGGATTTTTTTCCATTAAACCTCTCTGTCCCAGGGTGGGCAATCCCAGCCCGGCTCCGTGGGCAGATCCCACTTGCCCAAGGGCACTCGGCAGCTCCAAGGTCTCCGGGTGCTTTTTAAGGATGAGTCTGCAGGAGCTTTGTTCTGTTCATTGGAATTCCTCCGGGAGGAAACTCAGAATCAGGGAATCTTTAAGGCTGGGAAGATCATCAAGTCCAACCTTTGACTGAATCCCACTAAACCCCATCCCAAAGTGCCACATGGACCCATTTTTTGGACACTTCCAGGGACGGTGATTCCAGCAATGCCCTGGGCAGCCTGGGCCACCTCTTCAGCTTGGAATTTTTCCCAAATATCCAACCAATGTCCTCGTGGTGGAGCAGAAAAGGAAATGCCACCTCCAGCGTGCCCCTGGAGTGGGAGATGGGAGCACAGGAGGAGCTGCAGAGGAGGAGGATGAGGAGGAGGACGAGGGAGGGAGCGCTCTGCCTGGTTCCTGGCAAGGGTTCCTGGGACTCCGTGGCCTTCCCAGCTGATTCCCTCAGGATCAACAAAGATCCCTGCGGTGGCTGGTGCCGTGGCACGGGTTGGTGGCGCTGGGAGCTGCCTGGGGTGCAGGAATTGTGCCCTGTGCTGGAGCTCTGCTCCTCCTCCTGTCCTTGGATCAGCAGCGGGGCTGTGGCAGGGGGGGTGTCCCCATCCCGGGCTGGCCCCGGCCCTCCCCTCTGGCCCTGGTGCCCAATTGTACCCCCGGGACAGTCGGGTTCCCGTTCTGTGTCTCCTCCAGCCGCAGCTCCCGGAGGTGGTGCCGGAGCCCCAGGGAGCCCCGGCCGGGATGGCGGAGCCCGGGGATGGAGCTCAGGGAGGAGGCGGGACGGGGATGTTCCCTCTGTCCCTGCACGAGAGAGGGAAAGGTCAGGTCAGCCCAGGTTTGGGAGCTCTGGGAGGGTCCTGCCCACGCATTCCCGGCTCCCCTTGGCTCGGGGGACAGGACACTCATCTCTGGGGACACCTGATGGGCTTTTCACGGGACAGTGCTGGGCTGGAGCCTCCGGAGGTGACCTGGGGGTCCCCGAGGCTTTCTGAGAGCCCCAACCCGCTGAGACCCGGCCACCCGAACCATCCCAGCCCCAGGACAGGACTGGGGCGTTCAGCTGGATCAGGGGCTCCCTCGGGGCTCCTGGAGCTGGAGCCTTCTCTGGCCGCTGCCTCTGCTCGCCCTCCTGCACAGCGGGGACAGAGACACGACTGGCCCCGCTGCTGTCACCCCACGGGGGCCGGACAGGACACCCCCTCCCTGTGCTCCGAGGGCGAGGAATGCGGGTTCCTCCAAGGGCTGGTGTTGCCGTGGGTCCAGACCTTCCTCCCAGACCCCAAATCACCTCCTTGCTCTGTCCGGCTGCCAGGGCTCCCTCCAGCCGCTGCCACTGCCCGAGGCGCCGCTGGATTTGCTGCCGGAGCCCCCGCAGGACGAGCAGGGCGCGGCTGGGGGAGGGCACGGCTGAGCTGGGGGGGACAGGAGCGAGGAACCCGCATTCCTCGCCCTCGGAGCACAGGGAGGGGGTGTCCT